>JAYESA010000004.1:301554953-301677453 GCA_036927795.1 Iris macrosiphon
GTACTTTGCTCCAATCCTGACTAGATTTTTTCTAGATGGATTGGCTCATAGATCAGTGCCCTATATTATATGGGCCACAGGAGGGCATATCATTAGAGGATACTCCTATAGACCAGGAGTGTCATGCTCCGATTATTCTACTATCAGGTATGACATAATGGTATCAGAAGCCAGGTCCCAGGATCAAAACCTGGCTCACGTCCTGATAGTAGAATAATCGGGTGTGACTAGGTGGACTTAGTTCCAGAGCCTGAGGAGGTTTAGTTTATTTTGATGGATTTGTATTAGACTGTTATTGAGATTCAATGGCATGTATATTATTTCAGCCTTATAAATTATATTGTGATTCTTTTCTTCGTTATTCCATTTGTGCTCTATACTTCCTTAGTTTGAAAATTACGTCTACAAAATACTAGTACCATGCAGCTGCTTCAAATCCAACGTGATGCTCCTTGGTCAGATGACCAAGATATTGGCTATTGTGATTGAGTATAGTTAAATTTATGAGATACCATATTGTTCCTCCTTTTGGAGTTGAGTTGATTGATAAGTACCATAATATATATATATATATATATATATATATATATATATATATATATAATATATATACATATATATATATATGTATATATATATATATATATATTGTTGAGATGTTTAGTTAGTTAGAGTTGACAAAGACAGCGTTCTACCGTCGATGCTGTGGCATAGGCTGGACATACCCACGTACTCGTTGCCCAAATATTCGGGTGCGGGTCGTGACACATTTTTAAGTGGTGGCCCATGCAGGTCAAACTATCGCAATTAGAGCGATATCATAGTAGCGCTCGCTTAGAGTACTGCTACATGCCTGCTTTAGAAAATATGATTTAGGCTGAGAGTATACTCAATCACAACTAGGGAAATACTTCCAATATTAGTTTTGTTATCCTTATCTATTGAATGTTTGCTTTACTTTGAATAAAATCGGTCCTTCATTGACGATATCGTATCTTACTCAATATTGATTCCTTTGTTCCATCTATCTTCAGGAGCAAGTCGGCGTTATTATCTCGGGTTCAGTCTATCTTGATTCTTTTCCAGCTCATGCTTTATTTGATTTTGGTGCTTCACATAGTTTTTGTATCTCTGTATCTTTTACTCTGAAACATCATCTTGAGTCCTGAAACCGTTGGCGAGGACTTGCAAGATCACGACCGGGGGTAGCATTATCCTGGTCAGTGATGTTTGCAAGGACCGGAGTGTTACTTTGGGAGGCCGAGAGTTGAGCGTATGTCTACTTGTAATGCCACTTTCGAGCTACGATATAGTACGCGGGATGAATTGGTTGAGTAGGCATCATGCTAGTATCGATTGTCAAGGAGGCAGAGTTTTATTTCAGGCGCTAGGAGAGCCAGAGTTTGAGTTCGTCAGAAGAGCAGCAGAGCAGAGCAAATAAGACTTCTGTGGAGCTTTGGTAGAAGAGCAAGAGCCGCCACATCCATTGATTATAGAGTATATGGACGTATTTCTAGAGGAGTTGTCGGGGTTGCCACCAGACAGAGATGTGGAGTTCTCTATAGATTTGGTGCCAGGCGTAGAGCTTAATATCATAACACATCTATAGAGTGAACAACAGCGAACTGGCAGAGTTGAAGAAGCAGGTGGATGAATTATAGGATAAGGGCTTCATCCACTCCAGTTTATCACCATAGGGTGCTCCGATATTATTTTGTACCGAAGAAGGATGGGTCCAATACGTATGTGTATCGACTACAGAGCACTCAACAATCTCACTATCAAGAACATATATCTGTTGACGCGGGATTATGATTTGTTTTGATCAGTTGAGCAGAGCGAAGGTATTCTCCAGGATAAACTTGAGGCCCGGGTACCAACCGGTGAAAGTGAAGAAGGAAGGACATTCTGAAGACAGCTTTCAGGACTCGGTATGGGCAGTTTGAGTTCTTGGTGATGCTGTTTGGGTGACCAATGTCCCAGCGGTATTCATGAACCTAATGAATAAGGTGTTTCATCAATACTTGGATCATTTTGTGGTAGTATTCATTGATGATATACTGATATATTTGAAGACCCCGGAGGAGCATGAGAAGCACCTAAGGATAGTTCTGGAGACCCTCAAGAAGGAGAAGCTATATGGCAAGCATTCGAAGTGTGAGTTCTTCCTTGATAAGGTTGAATTCCTCGGACATGTGATTACAGGAGACAGGATCCTCAGTGGACCTGAAGAAGATTTCAGCAGTTGAGTCGTGGTCTATCCCGAGTTCAGTGGCAGAAATTATTAGTTTTCTTGGACTGGCAGGCTATTATCGGGGATTTATTCAGGATTTTTACAGGATTACGGAGCCGATGACTAGACTATTTAGGAAGGACATGGAGTTCGTCTGGACTGAGGATTATCAGTCTGCTTTTGAGGAGCTAAAGAAGAGGTTGACTACAGTTCCAATATTGACATTGCCATCAGGGGAGGAAAGATTTTCTATATATAGTGATGCATCGGGTAAGGGTTTGGGTTGTGTGTTACAGCAGAACGGGAAGGTGATTGCCTATGCTTCCAGGAAATTATGCCCATATAAGAAGAATTATCCATGACTTGGAGTTGGCAGCAATTTTTTTTGCTCTTAAACTGTGGAATCACTACTTGTGTGGAGATCGGGTAGAGATCTTTACAGATCACAAGACTTGAAGTATGTGTTTACACAAAAAGAGCTCAACATGAGGCAATGGCGATGGTTGGAGTTGATTAAGGACTTTAATATTTCTTTGCAGTACCATCCAGGGAAGGCCAACATAGTCGCGGATGTCTTGAGTAAGTATCCAGTGGCTATATATTTGACGAGGGACAAACATTTAGTGGCCAATCTTGATAATTTGGGCATTGAGGTATTAGTTCCTGGAGTTGTAGCACTGATGTGCAGACTTCAGGTACAGACAGAGTTGATGGACCGGATCAGAGCCGCACAGTTCGAGGATGAGTCTCTAAGGAGCATCAGAGCACAAGTCCAGATAGGGTTGACAAAGGACTTCAGTATTGCAGATGATGGATCATTGCGGCACGGTACCAGATTGTGTGTGCCGATTAGAGCATTGTACAAGGATATTATTCAGGAGGCGCATCGATCTCAGTACTCTATGCATCCAGGTACCAACAAGATCTATAGGGACATGAAAGAGCATGTTTAGTGGTATGGTATGAAGCGGGAGGTAGATAGCTTCGTATCTAGATGCTTGGTTTGTCAGCAGGTAAAGGCGGAGAGTTAGAGGCCAGGTGGATTGCTTCAGCCTTTAACCATTCCAAAGTAAAAATGGGAGCATGTGACGATGGACTTTGTTTCAGGGCTTTCGCGTTCTCCAGGAGGTAAAGATACGATTTGGGTCATCGTAGACAGGTTACCCAAATCTGCCCACTTTTGTCATTTAAAGTGGGTACGTCTACGGAGAATCTCATGGAGATGTATATGCGTCAGATAGTCAGATTGTATGGTATTCCTGTGAGCATAGTCTCGGATCGGGATAGTTGCTTCACGTTCTACTTCTGGAGGAGTTTGCAGGCTAGCTTGGGAACTCAGCTTAAGTTCAGTACCGCATATCACCCTCAGACAGACGGATAGTCGGAGACAACTATCCAGACTCTCGAGGATATGCTACGCACTTGTGTTTTGGATTTTGGAGGCTCTTGGGAGGATCATCTTCACTTGGTAGAGTTTTTTTACAATAACGGCTACCAAGCCAGTATCGAGATATCACCATTTGAGCCGTTGTATGGACGGAGATGCCGCACTCCGTTATCATGGGATGATGTTGGTGAGAGAGCCTTATTGGGACCAGAGATGGTTATGAATGCAGCTAAGAAGGTAAAGCTCATCAGGGATAGACTTGGGGTGGCACAGGACAGACAACGACAATGAGCCGATAACCACCGGAGACCATTATAATTTAAGGTATAGATTTTGTTTTGTATTGCCTGTAATTGCTTATTTTTTTAGAGTGATAAGGCTGTGTTTCATGCTAGGTGGCGATCTGGTTTTCTTGAGGATTTCTTCGACATGTGGCACGATTCGTTTCGGTGGAGGCGGGAAGCTTAGTTCGCGATTCATCGGACCTTTCAGTATTCTTAAGAGGGTCAATGTAGTTGCTTATAGACTAGACTTTCCATATGCATTAGAGGGAGTGCACAACGTGTTTCACGTGTCATAGTTAAGACGGTACGTGGCAGATCCTAGTCATGTGTTGGATCACTCGGAGATCGAGGTGGGCCCTACTCTTAGCTATCCAGAGCAGCCAGTTGAGATTCTGGATCGGAGGGAGAATGTGCTGAGGAACCAGGCGATTACTTTGGTATGTATCGCGTGGAGGCATCACTTGCAAGGAGAGAGTACCTGGGAGAGAGAGGCCGAGATGCGCGAGCGATATCAATATATATTTGAGCCGTGAGATATAATTCTTTGTTGCTTGTATTGATTGCTTTTGGTAGTTAGTTTCTTCCTTAATTTTGAGGATAAAATTTTTCTAAGGTGGGTAGGATTGTCACCCTCACTTTTTCAACTAAGAGTAGTTTGGTAATTTGGCATGAGTATTTTTATTTTTGGATTATTATATTAAATATTGTCCATATTGTAAATATTTATTTATTGTATTATTTATTTATTGTTAGATGTTAGATTTATTTTGAACTTGTGTTAGTGGACCTAACTAGTTTAGTTTAGATCCATGGACCAATATTTGATTTTAGTTAGAATTGAGCCCAATAATAAGCCCATTCATTAGAAGGATGAATTAATTAGTGAAACCAATTAGACTAGAATCTTTCCTCCTTAATTATTTCTTCAAGACAAGTACCAATGGATATTTTGGATAATTCATAGTAGCTTAGAGGAGGGGAAAGGGTCGGCCACCTATTGGAGTGGGGAGAGACTCTCTCTCCTCATTTGTCATTCCAAATCTAGATCTAGAATTTTTTCTTCCAAATTTTTTCATTCCCACACCAATTTCTACTCAAATTTCTTCTCAATTCCTTCCCTATTCTTCATTGGAAGCTATTAGAATATGGATCTACATGGAGGAAGAGGGGATCTACAAGGAGGAGCAAGAATCTACAAGTTGGAGGCTCTTGGCACTCAAATTGGAAATTTCATTGGAAATTCATCTCCCAATAAGTACAATTTAGTTTTTACTCTCTAATTAGACTCTAAATCTGTAATTTAATCATTAGGAACGCTCCTATGTGCTAAGGCTACCCATACGAATTGAAATTAGGTTCATATGAGCCCTATAGAGAAAGTTATGTGGTATTTTGTGTTAATTTTGGGAGAATTCCGAGATTGGCACATCTTGTGTTTGTCAATAGGTTAATTAGACCAAATTGACATGTGTTTTATTATGTGTGACTAGTTTTGTATCTATAATTGGATACGTGTAGGCCGTATCCCGATAATTTGGCGATACGGGTTAATTTTATAGTTTTTTTTCGACACGTGGGGTTTGAGCATGTTGTATTTTGACTCGGGCATGTAGTTGAGTAGCTAGCTCTTCGTATTGTTCATAATTATGATTTTAGACTTGTGTCACGCCCCAGTCCCAAAATATCGAGGGACTGGACACATGACAATGGCCAGCAGCACACACTGATGGACAAACTGTCACGCCCCAGTCCCAAAATATCGAGGAACTGGACACGTGGCAATGGCCAGTAGCACGCACCGATGGACAAACCCAATTTAATGGATCCATCGGGGCATACTTAAGCTTTATATACAACAATAAGGGTGTACTAATCTCATCCACAGAATAAATATATCAATATCATCAAAAGGATTCCAGTCACAAGTAATTAAAATCGGGGAACAACCCGATAATCAAGTCTGATACAATTGTTCATTTAAACAAGAATGTAAAGAACATCACAAACTGATTATGGAAGAAACATATACTCAGGAAAATCTATGTCAATCACCTTGTCACGCCCCAGTCCCAAAATACGTAGGACTAGGAATACGTAACACGCCAGCCGTATGTATACGAACTCCAATATATGGAAACCATATACACACGTACGCTGTACATGAATATCCAATCCACAGTGGTAAATATATGTCACAACAAGTCACACGCAGTTCTATATCTCATCCACAACACAAATAATAGAATAAAGGAAATCAATAACTGAATATCAAAAAAAATAGTCTCAAGTAGTAATCTCAAGTGTGATAGTCGGGTGGAGACAAATCCACTGCAAATCGACTATAATAAACTACTAAAGAGAGAAGAGAATAAACTCTAATATAAGAATAAATGTCTAGAAAAGAATAGCAACTAGAATCTCTAAACAGCTGCAATGAATCACATATAATCAGAAGGTAAGATCTCCTCAGTCTGATAGGTAGCGTCAGGTCCAGGTCCATACTCCTGCGGGTACTCCTGCTCACCTATATCTGGAAGGGACCAGGTCCTCAGAGGGACGTAACAAGATACAAAAAGCACATGCCAATAAAGTACTGAAAATAAACATCCATTGGGGTCGCCTAACCATCTATGTGAATGCAGTTAAGAATACCTTTCCCCACAAGTGAGCTATCTGGCTGAAAATTAGGATTTGGCATGGTTCTCTTTTGAAGATCCAGGGGCCCAAAGGCACGTCGTCTTTTGAACGGCGGAGGCCCGCCAATGTATATATATGGGTCATCACCACCCGTATCTCCAGCGGAGAATCCGGGCGTCACAGAAAAAGTACAAAGGAGCTCAAATACGGTACTTGTTGTTCTCTCCACCCAATGCTCTAAGCATGTCATGTCCATGACATGATAAACCTCTAATAACCGCCAGGTCTACTAGCATGCAAAGTTTCTATTGGCAGTTATCCCTATCCATCGCACGGCCTATACGTACCAGTGGCCAGCCGAGTACGCAAGTCCGTGTCCTACATGTGACTCACACTCGTGTAAGAATAGTGTCATGGCCAATGAAACATAAATGCCTCATGAAAATGGGATAGTCTCGTAAAGTAGGTTTAATGCATATACATAAATAAAAATATAGTACGACGACACCGTCGTTGCATCCAAGTTTCCTTGGACGCGCAGTTTATATAGCAGTTAAGATAAATGAAATAAATAAACAGAAAATAAACATGCATGCCTCATATGGAATGTAAAAACAGTACAATGGCAAGGTATACTTGCCTGGCAAGAAATCTGTAAAGTGTACGCGCCCAAATGTCAAGGACACTGAACCTGGAACTAAGGACTCCGAACAAACGTCTCCGGATGCTGAAATAAACATCACCAACATTTCCGAAATGAGCAAAATAGCTAAAAAGCACATCCCTTTCGTCCAATTTGGACACAGGGGCAAAACGGTAATTTTGGATAAAAGTGGGGTCCACGTGTGGCCCACTTTGCACCGAAAAGCGTGCCAAGGGTAACAATCTCTAAATGGGACAAACTATAGGTCAAACAACTCTAGATGTCAATACGAACCCAACGGTATGTCCAAATGTGGATTCCGATGAGCCGAACAAAATTATGTCCAAAAAATCAACTGTAGGGCCCGCCAATTGGCGATTTGGTCAACCGTCTCAGAATCGCATGAAATTTGGGTCACAGGACCAGCGCGTTACCACGAGTCCAGCGGCGCAAGTTTCGTCACAATCTGACAAGCGTGCACAAAATACGCGTGAGTTCCACAAAAGTTGCGACACGAAATGTGTCCGCGGATACGGTCCGATTCCGGCGCGCACACGCGTCCGAATCAGTTCCGACAAATTTTTACGTGTCCGGTTACGCTGCGTGCACCATTCGGTACACTTGGCACACGGCGGGGCGGTCCCGTTTGGCGGGGCGCGCTCCATTTTCTAACTTTTGGAAAACCGGAAAAAGTGGGTGCGCGCAGTTTTGTGACGAATATAACTATGTCCACAGCAACTATTAGCCTAGGGTTATTTTACAGAAATTAAACTAGGTCAGGTATTCTACAGGTATCAAAAAGAATCACCGAATTCGGATCTCTGTGGTGGGAGATACGAACTCGGCAATACGGGTGGTTATTCTGGAATTCTGCGATTCCAGAATTCTGTCTGTCCGTCTATTTTGGACACTGTTTTTCACCTAGGGGCACACATTTTCCGAGGTTGACTATAAAACGAATATTGGACAGGGTTAAGGGGTGATCATACCTATGAAAACGGAACAGCGTTTGGTCGAGCGAGTCAACGGAAAATCACGCCGGAGCGAAGGTGCCTTGAGTGGGAAACTGCAGTTCGCGAGGTCGGAGTCGACGGAATGGTTGGATGGCTTGGTGGGGTTTCTCTGGCTGCGGTGACGGCTATAGATGGGACGAGGAAGTCTGAAAATTTAAGTTAGGGTTTTTGGGATGAGAAAATATATATATATATATATATATATATATATATATATATATATATATATATATATATTAAGAGAGAGGGGGAAGTGGACGGGTCCGCGGGGTATAGAGTTAAATGCGGCTGCTGGCTGCTTGAAGGGGGCGCTGAAGGCTAAAGGGTTCACGTGGGGAGCAAAGTTGCTGCTAGCACTTGCTAACTTGTTAGCAAATGAAAATTGTTGCTAGGAATAGTAGTAAGTCAGTAGTAATATATTATTATTTACTAATTATTATTATATTGTTATTATTAGTTAGTTATTAATTAATAATTCTTTTACTTAATTTTTCTTTTTAAGAATATATATATACATATATATATATTTGTACATACATATATAATACATATATACTCATAAGAAAATTTATAGAGAGGGTAATGCACATCGTTAGGCTAGCAACTGCTCAAGGGGTCTCCTACATGGAATAAATTTCGAAAAATTTCTGATAGTCCCATAAGTCATCTAAGTGCCCGAACACCTAACATAAAAATTATTAAAAATCTATTTCTCCTATTTAGACCTAATTACAACAATTTAATTAATAATTAATAAATAAAGGGGTATATACGATTTTCTAGGAAGGGGGTTTTACATTCTACCCAACTTGTAAAAATTTCGTCCTCGAAATTAAAATTAAGCCACGATAGAATGCAAGGATGGTATAAGATATA
The DNA here is from genome assembly GCA_036927795.1 of Iris macrosiphon. Classification (NCBI taxonomy): domain Eukaryota; kingdom Viridiplantae; phylum Streptophyta; class Magnoliopsida; order Asparagales; family Iridaceae; genus Iris; species Iris macrosiphon. Next base: position 301,564,027 of record JAYESA010000004.1, read on the forward strand.
AATTAACAATGTAAATTCATACCTTGGTCTGCGAATAGGTTCGGAAAACGCTTGCGCATGTCGTCCTCGCGCTCCCAAGTTGATTCTCCTGGCGCGTCATGCCTCCAAGCTACGCGAACCAAGGGAATAGACTGGTTCCTCAATACTTTCTCTCGACGATCAAGGATTCCCACGGGTTGCTCTTGGTAAGACAAGCTCGGCCCAATGGTGATCTCTGAATGGTCAAGAACATGACTGCTGTCTGCCACATATCGCCTGAGCTGCGACACATGGAATACGTCATGTACTCCCTCCAGTGAAGGTGGTAGCGCAAGTCGATATGCCACCTCTCCAACTCTCTCGAGCACGTCAAATGTTCCAATATACCTTGGACTCAATTTGCCGTGCCCTCCAAATCGGATGGTGCCTCTGGTCGGTGATATCCTCAAGAAGACGTGATCGCCCTCTTTGAACTCCAAGGGACGACGATGAAGGTCTGCCCACTGCTTCTGCCTGTCTTGCGCTGCTCGCAAGTATCCCTGAATCTTCTTAACTGTCTCTACGGTGTTGACCACCAACTCGGGTCCCAAAATCTGACGTTCTCCCACGTCACTCCAACACACAGGAGACCTACATTTTCTTCCATACAATGCTTCAAACGGAGCCATCTGAATACTCGCTTGATAGCTATTGTTGTAAGAAAATTCTACAAGATGTAGGTGGTCCTCCCATGATCCTCCGAAGTCTAACATGCAAGCCCTCAACATGTCCTCCAAGGTCTGAATAGTACGCTCCGATTGCCCATCTGTCTGCGGGTGGTAAGAGGTACTGAACTTCAGACGAGTACCAAGACTCTCTTGCATGCTCTTCCAAAAGTGCGATGTGAAGCGCGAATCTCTGTCCGATACAATGCTGACTGGTATGCCGTACAATCTCACAATCTGCCTCATATATAAATCAGCTAAAGCTTCTGTAGACTGACCCACTCTAAAAGGTATAAAATGGGCTGACTTGGTGAGTCGGTCCACTATTACCCACACTGCATCTCTCCCACTTGGACTCTTGGGAAAACCCGTGACGAAGTCCATAGTGATGTGCTCCCACTTCCACTCTGGAATCGGAAGTGGTTGCAATAATCCTGCTGTCCTCTGGTGCTCCGCCTTCACTTGTTGACATACCAGACATTTAGCTACAAAGCGAGCTATCTCTCTCTTCATCCCATGCCACCAGAAATGCTGTCGTAAGTCGCGATACATCTTGGTGCCTCCAGGATGAATAGAATAAATCGAACTATGAGCCTCTGTCATCAGCTCCTGTCGAATCTCTCCATTTGGAACATAAAGACGATCACCACATCGTAATGTCCTATCCTCATGAATGCGCAATCCGGTCTGCTCTTCGGCATCTGTCCTTTCCTTTAGTCTCCTGAATCTGGCATCTGTAGGCAAAGCTGCCTTAATCCTCTCTACCAATGATGATTGTACTTGCAAGTTGGCTAGTGTCCCATCTGCTCCGGGTAGTATCACTTCAATGCCAAGCTCTTGCAAGTCCTCCAATAGTTCCCTCTGTGCTGTCAAGAAGTAAGCTGCTGGCTTCCGGCTTAACGCGTCTGCTACCACGTTAGCCTTGCCTGGATGATAATGTAGCTCTATCTCGAAATCTTTCATCAACTCGAGCCATCGACGTTGCCTCATATTTAACTCCTTCTGCGTGAAGAGGTACTTGAGGCTTTTGTGGTCTGTATAGATTTCCACTCGTTCCCCATATAAGTAATGTCTCCATAGCTTCAGAGCAAATACAACGGCTGCAAGTTCCAAGTCATGAGTCGGATAATTCTTCTCATATACTCGTAACTGCCTAGATGCATATGCAATCACCTTGCCATGCTGCATCAATACGCATCCTAAACCTTTTCCTGATGCGTCACTGTAGATCACGTAACCTCCTGATCCTGACGGAATCGCCAATACTGGTGCTGTAGTCAGTCGCTTTTTCAACTCTTCAAAGGCTGCTTGACACTCGTCAGTCCATATGAATTCTTGATCCTTACAAGTCAGACGAGTCATAGGTGCCGCTATTCGTGAGAAGTTTTCCACGAACCGTCGGTAATATCCCGCAAGTCCAAGGAAACTCCTCACCTCTGCTGCTGATATAGGAACAGGCCATGTCTCAACTGCTGAGATCTTCTCTGGGTCAACAGAAATACCATCTCCTGTAACAACATGTCCAAAAAATGAAACTCTGTCCAAGAAGAACTCACATTTGCTGAGTTTAGCATATAACTGCTCTCTCCTCAAAGTCTCTAGAACAATCCGCAGGTGCTCCTGTAAAACCCCTATTTTAAAAAAAAAATTTGTATTTATTATTTTTATTAATTAATAATTTAATTATGGTAATTAGGGCTAAATAGGAGAAATATATTTTTTAATAATTTTTATGTTAGGTGTTCGGGCACTTAGAGGACTTGTGGGACCATCAGAAATTTTTAGGAATTTATTCCATGTAGGAGACCCCTTGAGCTGTTGCTAGCTTAACGATGTGCAATACCCTATTTTATAAACTTTCTTATGTATGAATATATATATATATACAAATATATATATGTATATATATATATTTAAAGAAAGAAAGGAAAAGAAAAGAATTTATTAGTATAATACTAATAATAATAATAATAATAATAATAATAATAATAATAATCCACTACTTTACTTAAACAACTTTTGCTTTTGCTTTAACTCTTAGCAAATGCCAAGGAACTACCACTCCAGCAACTCATTTGCTTTAGGCCGCCCCCTTTAATAACTTGCTGCTTCCAAAGAATGACCCGCCCCATTTACATTTAGACACAGCAGCAAGCCTCTCCTCTTTTCTTTTCCGCGGCGGACTCTCTCTCTCTCTCTCTTCCTATATAATATATATATATATATATATATATATATATATATATATATATATATATTTCTCTCTCAAATCCTAACCTAAAATTTCCAGACCTCCTCTTCCCATCTAGAGCTGTCACCGCAGCCAGAGAAGCCCCGCCAAGCCATCCAACCATTCCGTCGACTCCGACCTCGCGTCTGCAGTTTCCCACTCGAGGCACCTTCGCTCCGGCACGATTTTCCGTCGACTCGCTCGACCAAACGCTGTTCCGTTTTCATAGGTATGATCTCCCCTCAACCCTCTCCAATATTCGTTTTATAGCCAACCTCAGAAAATGTGTGCCCCTAGATGTAAAACAGCGTCCAAAATGGACGGACAGACAGAATTCTGGAATCGCAGAATTCCAGAATGACCACCCGTATTGCCGAGTTCGTATCTCCCACCACAGAGATCCGAACTCGGTGATTTTTTTTGATACCTGTAGAATACCTGACCTAGTTTAATTTCTATTAAATAATCCTGTACTATTAGTCGCTGTGGACATAGTTATATTCGTCACAAAACTGTGCACACCCACTTTTTCCGGTTTTCCAAAAGTTGGAAAACGGAGCGCGTCCCGCCAAACGGGATCGCCCCGCCGTGTGCCAAGTGTACCCAATGGTGCACGCAGCATAACCGGACACGTGAAAATTTGTGGAGACTGATTCGGACGCGTGTACACGCCGGAATCAGGCCGTATCCGCGGACACATTTCGTGTCGCAACTTTTGTGGAATTCGCGCGTATTTTGTGCACGCTTGTCAGATTGCGACAAAACTTGCGCCACTGGACTCGTGGTGACGCGCTGGTCCTGTGACCCAATTTTCACGCAATTCTGAGACGGTTGACCAGATCGCCAATTGAAGGGCCCCACAATTGACTTTTAGGACCAAATTATGTTCGGCCCATCGGAATCCACATTTGGACATACCGTTGGGTTCGTATTGACATTTAGAGTTGTTTGACCTATAGTTTGTCCCATTTAGAGACTGTTACCCTTGGCACGCTTTTTGGTGCAAAGTGGGCCACATGTGGACCCTACTTTTACCCGAATTTACCGCTTTGCCCCTGTGTCCAAATTGGACGAAAGGGATGTGCTTTTTAGCTATTTTGCTTATTCTGGGAACGTTGGTGATGTTTATTTCAGCATCCGGAGACGTTCATTCTGAGGCCGTAGCTTCTTACTCTTGGTGTTGACATTGGGACACTATATTTTGCAGCTTCTTGCCAGGCAAGATACCTTGCCAAATTGTTTACAGTACTTAGCATGCTATTTATATATTTCTGTTTATTTATTTCAGTCTGTATAGTTCTTGCATGTGTAGTTTTCTTTCAGTTATTACTATGTATTAGATATGTTGACACACACATGGCACTTAGTATCATAGAGGACAATCATTAGGCGTATGGGCTTTTGACCACTCTGGTAAACCGTAGTATATAGTTCGCACTACGGGCGTGTGTGTCCGCTGGTCGCTACCCCCGCGGTATGTCGATTTCTGGAGTCTCGCTGGTCGATACCCCCGCGGTATATCGATTTCTGATGTCCATTGACGTGTGTGTGAGTTGTGAGATAGATCGAGTAGCCTACCCTTGCCCATACGTCGAAAAGTTGTCCTCATATGCATTCATATAGATTGTCCTGTACAGTGTACTTATTTATTTTCAAATTATATGCATGTTTACTGTATTCAAGTTGGCTCGTATTTTCTGTATCTTGTTACGTCCCTCTGAGGACCTGGTCCTCTGCCAGGTATATCTGCTCTTGAGTATTTGCAGGAGTACGGGCCTGGACCTGACGCATTCTTTTCTGTCGAGGAGGTCTTACCTTCTGAGCATCGTTGATTATCTAGCGATGGATTCTTTTAGCTGATACACTTCTGTCTTCACATTATTTTATATTGGAGATTTTATACTCCTCTCTCATTTTAGTTTTGGATATAGTCATTGGTAGTAGATTTGTCTCCCCCCGACTATTATTTCGGATATTTCAGACTCCTTATTCTAGTTTAGTATTTCTTTTCTATGACTTGTTGTGTGGATGAGATTAGCATATCTGTGACTTGTGACATTATTTATACCACATGTGAGTTTATATTCATATTACAGCGTACGTATGGGTTATGGTTTCCCTATATTGGAGTTGCCATATCCATGCGGCTGGCATGCTTACGTGTTCCTAGTCCTATGTATTTTGGGACTGGGGCGTGACATATTTTTGTGGTGGCCCATGCAGGTCGAGTTAGCCGTCTCGGTTACGTCACTGTACCGCGCGGGCCTGCACCTAGGATTAGAATTTTAGATCTCATCCACACTTGACAATAACTTACCTTCCTTCCAACAATTCCTACTTAAGTTCTTGCATCCTGCTTGATTCATGTGCTCTTCTTAATTCTTCGTCCATCTCTTGCAGAGAGATGAATTTGCATAACGGGCATGCCGCCACCGGGGACAACACGTCTCCAGGGGACGACGACCAACCACTAGGAGTGACCTCAGCGACACCTCTTCTTCCCGGACCGGATGGACCGACTAGCAATCCAATTCTATCAACCCCCTCCACGATACCTAATGGGACATTTCCAGCTCCACTAGCACCGCAGGATGGCCAGACACAGTTGTTCCAATTCTTCCAGATGATAATGCAGGAACAAAGGCAGCAGGCAGCCGAGCAGAGGCAGCAAACAGCAGAGCAAAGACTAGAATTTCTGGCAGCACTTGAGAGAATGGCTGCACTAGCCCCTATACCAACCCAGGCACTAGCTTCAGTACCACAAGCTCGGGTTGGTTCAGTCAAGGACTTTGTGCAGATGGGCCCTAAGCCATATAATGGCAATGAGAGCCCAGAGGAGACCACAAACTGGATTGCCAATACCAAGAAGTTGTTAGAGGCATCACAATTACCTTCTGACCTATGGATGATAGGCACGAGGACTCAGTTAGAAGGCAACGCGCATCACTGGTGGAAATCAATGGAGTGCCAGTTGGGTACGCGACAGACTTGGAAACAATTCTTGGAATGCTTTGAGAGAAAGTACTTCCCGGATACAGTAAGGGACGCATTGTACGATCAGTTCCTCCATCTAGAGCAAGGAGACAAGATGGTTGATGAGTATGACGCAGAGTTTAGCCGTCTCAGTAAGTATGGCACAGTCCTAATACCTAATGACTTGGAGAAGGCTAAGAGGTTTCACCGCGGGCTGACTCAGGAGCTCCAGCACTACACTAGCTCCCAGTCCCGGATCTCTTATGCCGAGCTATTGACAGAGGCCAGGATCCAGGAGGCCATCAACAAGGGAAACAGAATTCAACAGAGAAGTCACCAAGGACCAGTAAGGATACAGCAAGGAGGACCCATTCGACATACTTTGACACGCCAGCAATCAGATAGTGCTGCACCATATCCAACCAAGAAGCTCCGTACTTGTCACTATTGTGGTAGGACAGGTCATATTCTAAGAGACTGTCATCGTCGATTGGGGTTGTGCATGATATGTGGATCAAGTCACCATCAAGCCCAAGAATGTCTTAAACAGAACCAAAGACCTATGGCATTAGAATCAGGAACACCGCTTACACCCTCAAGTATAGAAGACCAAAGGGACCCACCACTGCTTCTACAGTCTGCACAAATGGAGGGGACTAGACCCCAGTTGGACAACCAAGGACAAGGCCAAGCACTCATTATGACAAGTATGGGAGAGCAGACACAGGAAGCCATAGATACAGGTACGACCTTTTAGTTATAACTGTCTTTGCATACTCATAACCCCATTATGACACAAGATCTTAGATGTATAAATAGATGTAGAACTATATATGGTAGTTTAGCAGTTATGAGGATGTAGGTATATTTTACCCAGGTGGCATACACGCGATGCTAATGGATGACATGAGTAGCAGTAGTAGTATTCTCCCCTATTTTTATCTCGCCCTCTTGGGGTGACTCATCTTCTCCTTTTATATTCATTCCTTATCTCGTGCGTAACTCTTCCTATCATAGTTATATCTTTCATGCCATTATGAATTGTTTGATATCAACCTCACCCCTATTTTGTTAGTTTAACATAAATGTGTTAGTAATGCTTGATAACTAAGGATGAGTTCTTAATATATATATGCACTATAGCAATATCTGTATTCTTTATTAGTTTAACCCTTAAGTAGCCATGTAGCCTAGTTGAAATTGTTAGATCATTTGAGCTAGATCATACCCCTAATAGTTAGTCAAGACCTTAAGTGTTCCCTAAAACTTAGACTATGCCTAGGAAAGAGTTGAAGGCACTTGTTACGAACGGATGACTATGACAAATCGCTGGCAAGGTAGCGACAGTTGCCGCCAGACGATTATAGTAGAGTAGTCGAATTACTTGCAGCCATACTGGCCAGGTGGCGAGGCAGTATTAGACTATGATACTTGACGGTTATGGGAAAAAGTCATAGTTATGAGATTCTAGACAGGTATCCCAAGATTCTCGACCCAATAAATATAATTGCCTTACAATCTAGACAATAGCTTCAAAGAAGGTGACCACTAGTATAATTTTTGTAAGTTGGGTAGTGTAGACAAGTTAGAGGATGATAGAATAGTGTATGGACAATAGATAAGGAAGTGTTAGAATGGCAGACTATGAGTTTTAGGAGTCCTACTAGATACCAATGTAGTGTAATAGTTATGGATATCATTATGAATATGGGTTAGTGTCAATTTCGAGGACGAAATTTTTGTAAGTTGGGTAGAATGTAAAACCCCTATTTTAAAAAAAAAATTGTATTTATTATTTTTATTAATTAATAATTTAATTATGGTAATTAAGGCTAAATAGGAGAAATATATTTTTTAATAATTTTTATGTTAGGTGTTCGGGCACTTAGAGGACTTGTGGGACCATCAGGAATTTTTAGGAATTTATTCCATGTAGGAGACCCCTTGAGCTGTTGCTAGCTTAACGATGTGCAATACCCTATTTTATAAACTTTCTTATGTGTGAATATATATATATATACAAATATATATATGTATATATATATATTTAAAGAAAGAAAGGAAAAGAAAAGAATTTATTAGTATAATAATAATAATAATAATAATAATAATAATAATAATAATCCACTACTTTACTTAAACAACTTTTGCTTTTGCTTTAACTCTTAGCAAATGCCAAGGAACTACCACTCCAGCAACTCATTTGCTTTAGGCCGCCCCCTTTAATAACTTGCTGCTTCCAAAGAATGACCCGCCCCATTTACATTTAGACACAGCAGCAAGCCTCTCCTCTTTTCTTTTCCGCGGCGGACTCTCTCTCTCTCTCTCTCTCTTCCTATATAATATATATATATATATATATATATATATATATATATATATATATTTCTCTCAAACCCTAACCTAGAATTTTCATACCTCCTCTTCCCATCTAGAGCCGTCACCGCAGCCAGAGAAGCCCCGCCAAGCCATCCAACCATTCCGTCGACTCCGACCTCGCGTCTGCAGTTTCCCACTCGAGGCACCTTCGCTCCGGCGCGATTTTCCGTCGACTCGCTCGACCAAACGCTGTTCCGTTTTCATAGGTATGATCTCCCCTCAACCCTCTCCAATATTCATTTTATAGCCAACCTCAGAAAACGTGTGCCCCTAGGTGTAAAACAGCGTCCAAAATGGACGGACAGACAGAATTCTGGAATCGCAGAATTCCAGAATGACCACCCGTATTGCCGAGTTCGTATCTCCCACCACAGAGATCCGAACTCGGTGATTCTTTTTGATACCTGTAGAATACCTGACCTAGTTTAATTTCTGTTAAATAATCCTGTGCTATTAGTCGCTGTGGACATAGTTATATTCGTCACAAAACTGTGCACACCCACTTTTTCCGGTTTTCCAAAAGTTGGAAAACGGAGCGCGCCCCGCCAAACGGGACCGCCCCGCCGTGTGCCAAGTGTACCCAATGGTGCACGCAGCATAACCGGACACGTGAAAATTTGTGGAGACTAATTCGGACGCGTGTACGCGCCGGAATCAGGCCGTATCCGCGGACACATTTCGTGTCGTAACTTTTGTGGAACTCGCGCGTATTTTGTGCACGCTTGTCAGATTACGATGAAACTTGTGCCACTGGACTCGTGGTAACGCGCTAGTCCTGTGACCCAATTTTCACGCAATTCTGAGACGGTTGACCAGATCGCCAATTGGCGGGCCCCATAGTTGACTTTTAGGACCAAATTATGTTCGGCCGATCGGAATCCACATTTGGACATACCGTTGGGTTTGTATTGACATTTAGAGTTATTTGACCTATAGTTTGTCCCATTTAAAGACTGTTACCCTTGGCACGCTTTTCGGTGCAAAGTGGGCCACATGTGGACCCCACTTTTACCCGAATTTACCGCTTTGCCCCTGTGTCCAAATTGGACGAAAGGGATGTGCTTTTTAGCTATTTTGCTTATTCTGGTAACGTTGGTGATGTTTATTTCAGCATCCGGAGACGTTCATTCTGAGGCCGTAGCTTCTCACTCTTGGTGTTGACATTGGGACACTACATTTTGCAGCTTCTTGCCAGGCAAGATACCTTGCCAAATTGTTTACAGTACTTAGCATGCTATTTATATATTTCTGTTTATTTATTTCAGTCTGTATAGTTCTTGCATGTGTAGTTTTCTTTCAGTTATTACTATGTATTAGATATGTTGACACACACATGGCACTTAGTATCATAGAGGACAATCATTAGGCGTATGGGCTTTTGACCACTCTGGTAAACCGTAGTATATAGTTCGCACTACGGGCGTGTGTGTCCGCTGGTCGCTACCCCCACGGTATGTCAATTTCTGGAGTCTCGCTGGTCGCTACCCCCGCGGTATGTCGATTTCTGATGTCCATTGACGTGTGTGTGAGTTGTGAGGTAGATCGAGTAGCCTACCCTTGCCCATACGTCGAAAAATTGTCCTCATATGCATTCATATAGATTGTCCTGTACAGCGTACTTATTTATTTTCAAATTATATGCATGTTTACTGTATTCAAGTTGGCTCGTATTTTCTGTATCTTGTTACGTCCCTCTGAGGACCTGGTCCTCTGCCAGGTATATCTGCTCTTGAGTATTTGCAGGAGTACGGGCCTGGACCTGACGCATTCTTTTCTGTCGAGGAGGTCTTACCTTCTGAGCATCGTTGATTATCTAGCGATGGATTTTTTTAGCTGATACACTTCTGTCTTCACATTATTTTATATTGGAGATTTTATACTCCTCTCTCATTTTAGTTTTGGATATAGTCATTGGTAGTGGATTTGTCTCCACCCGACTATTATTTCGGATATTTCAGACTCCTTATTCTAGTTTAGTATTTCTTTTCTATGATTTGTTGTGTGGATGAGATTAGCATATCTGTGACTTGTGACATTATTTATACCACATGTGAGTTTATATTCATATTACAGCGTACGTATGGGTTATGGTTTCCATATATTGGAGTTACCATATCCATGCGGCTGGCATGCTTACGTGTTCCTAGTCCTACGTATTTTGGGACTGGGCGTGACAGCTCCTCGTGCTCCTCGTGGCTCTTCGAATAGACAAGTATATCATCTATGAAGACGATCATGAACTGGTCCAAGTACTGGTGGAAGACTCGATTCATCAAGTCCATGAAGATCACTGGAGCATTGGTCAATCCAAATGGCATGACCAAAAACTCGTAGTGTCCATATCTTGTTCTGAATGCGGTCTTTGGAATGTCCTGCTTCCGTACCTTCACTTGGTGATATCCCGATCTCAAATCTATCTTCGAGAATACCTTAGCTCCACTGAGTTGATCAAACAGGTCATCAATGCGTGGCAGTGGATATTTGTTCTTCACTGTCACTGCATTCAAGGCTCTGTAGTCAATGCACATATGCACTGACCCATCCTTCTTGGGTACAAACAACACTGGTGCTCCCCAGGGTGATGCACTCGGTCGGATGAAACCTTTCTCCTCTAGCTCTTTTAACTGTGCCTTCAGCTCGTCCATCTCCTTCTTCGCCAGTCTGTAAACATGCGATGCTATAGGTGCTGCTCCGGGTGCTAGTTCAATTGAAAACTCTACGTCTCTGTCTGGGGGTAGTCCTGGCAAATCCTCTGGAAAGACGTCTAGAAATTCTAAAATAATAGGGTGATAGACAACATCGTCCATTGCGAGCTGCATACCATCAAGGATTTCTGTGGATCCTCGGGCAAACTCAAGTTCAGGCTGGCCTGGTACCTTAAAAAGAATGCTTCCTCCAAAGCAATCGAAGAAAGCGTGGTTCTTGCTCAGCCAGTCCATTCCAAGCACAATATCAAAAGACGGCATAGGAAGGACTAAGAGTTGGGCATTCATCTCTCTGCCACGTATCACTATAGGACCCGATCTACAAACTCGACTAACTGGTACAACTCCTCCTCCGGTTAGAATTCTAACACAACTAGATAATGGTGTAGAAGCAATATTGTGTTTGGCAATAAAACTAGATGATATGAATGAGTGGGTGGCTCCCGTATTAAATAATGTCACAGCAGGAAAAGTAAAAGCAAGGGTAATACCTTCTATGACATCCACCTCATGATCCAGGTCATCTACCTCCAATGCAAAAGCTCGCCCGTTCCTCTGTGGCTGTCCGTGTCCGGTCCTCATATACTGCTCCTCCTGAGTGGGTAGCGGGGGTCCTCTCTGAACTCCTCCTGCTGCTGGGGGACGGGGTGCTCCCGGTCCGATCATCTGTTGGGCTGGCTTCGGTGCTGGAAGCGCTAGTCTCTGAACTGGTGGTGGAAGTGTCTGCTGTATGTGGCAGTCTTTCACCATGTGCTGTCCAGAGCCACATCTCCTACACAGACCCAAGCGGGTCCGACAGTCTCTCGCAACATGTCCGGTCCTCCCACAATAACTACATTGGGGTTTCTCCGGAATCTGGTACGGTGCTGCTCGGTGTTGCTGATGCTGCTGTGCTAAGGGACGTCTGATAGGTCCTCCCTGTTGTGTCCTGGCTGGTCCTTGCTGTATCCTTGCTGATCCTTGTTGTGTCCTCAGCTGACCTCCCTTTCCTCTACTAATGGTTTCCTGAAATCTGGCCTCTGTCAGTAGTTCAGCATAAGAGACTCGGGACTGCGAGCTTGTATAATATTGTAGCTCCTGGGTCAGTCCTCGATGAAATCTCTTAGCCTTAGCCAAGTCATTTGGTATCAAAGCAGCGCCATATTTGCTGAGTCGACTAAACTCGGCATCATACTCGTCCACGGTTCGGTTCCCTTGCTCTAAGTGAAGAAACTGATCATACAAGGTGTCCTTGACAGTGTCCGGGAAGTACTTTCCCTCAAAGAACTCCAAGAACTGCTCCCAAGTCTGGTAAGTACCCAACTGGCGCTCCATGGATTTCCACCAGTGATGGGCATTACCATCTAGAAGCGTCCGTACACCCGTCATCCATAGGTCCGTGGGTAACTGCGATGCCTCCAGTAGCTTCTGCGTGTGAGTGATCCAGTTGGTAGTCTCCTCCGGGCTCTCAGTACCCTTGTACTGCCTTGCACCCATCTGAACAAAATTCTTTACTGATCCAACCTTAGCTCGAGGTACTGGAGCTAGTGTTTGGGCTGGTACAGTAGCATGTGCAGCCATCCTCTCCAGTGCTGCCAAAAATTCTTGCCTCTGCTCGACTGCCTGCTGCCTCTGCTCGGCTGCCTGCTGCCTCTGTTCCTGTATCATCATCTGAAAGAATTGGAACATCTGCGCTTGGCCATCTTACGGTACTGGGACAGGTGGAAGGTTCCCAATAGGTGAAGCGGGAGGATCAGATGGAACTGGGGTGTGAGTCTGTCCATCTGGTCCCGGAAGCCTAGGAATCGTTGGGGTCCCTCCTTGAGTCTGACCGTTGACTCCAGAAGTTGCGTCACCATCGGCGGCAGTACATCCATTCTGCAAATCCATCTCTCTGCAGTTGACGTACGAAACGATTAGAAAAAGTACAGGAATCAAACAGGATGCAAGTATTAAATAGGAAGGATGAATTTCAATCAAGTGTGGATGAGATCCTTATACTCTGTTCCTATACGCAGGCTTGTTCGGTACAGTTACATAACCGAGACAATATATTCTTGACCTGCATGGACCACCACAAAAACATGTCACGTCCCAGTCCCAAAATACGTAGGACTAGGAATACGTAACACGCCAGCCGTATGTATACGAACTCCAATATATGGAAACCATATACACACATACGCTGTACATGAATATCCAATCTACAGTGGTAAATATATGTCACAACAAGTCACACGCAGTTCTATATCTCATCCACAACACAAATAATAGAATAAAGGAAATCAATAACTGAATATCAAAAAAAATAGTCTGAAGTAGTAATCTCAAGTGTGATAGTCGGGTGGAGACAAATTCACTGCAAATTGACTATAATAAACTACTAAAGAGAGAAGAGAATAAACTCTAATATAAGAATAAATGTCTAGAAAAGAATAGCAACTAGAATCTCTAAACAGCTGCAATGAATCACATATAATCAGAAGGTAAGATCTCCTCAGTCTGATAGGTAGCGTCAGGTCCAGGTCCATACTCCTGCGGGTACTCCTGCTCACCTATATCTGGAAGGGACCAGGTCCTCAGAGGGACGTAACAAGATACAAAAAGCACATGCCAATAAAGTACTAAAAATAAACATCCATTGGGGTCGCCTAACCATCTATGTGAATGCAGTTAAGAACACCTTTCCCCACAAGTGAGCTATCTGGCTGAAAACTGGGATTTGGCATGGTTCTCTTTTGAAGATCCAGGGGCCCAAAGGCACGTCGTCTTTTGAATGGCGGAGGCCCGCCAATGTATATATATGGGTCATCACCACCCGTATCTCCAGCGGAGAATCCGGGCGTCACAGAAAAAGTGCAAAGAAGCTCAAATGCGGAACTTGTTGTTCTCCCCACCCAATGCTCTAAGCATGTCATGTCCATGACACGATAAACCTCTAATAACCGCCAGGTCTACTAGCATACAAAGTTTCTATTGGCAGTTATCCCTATCCGTCGCACGACCTATACGTACCAGTGGCCAGCCGAGTACGCAAGTCCGTATCCTACATGTGACTCACACTCGTGTAAGAATAGTGTCATGGCCAATGAAACATAAATGCCTCATGAAAATGGGGTAGTCTCATAAAGTAGGTCTAATGCATATACATAAATAAAAATATAGTACGACGACACCGTCGTTGCACCCAAGTTTCCTTGGACGCGCAGTTTATATAGCAGTTAAGATAAATAAACTAAATAAACAGAAAATAAACATGCATGCCTCATATGGAATGTAAAAACAGTACAATGGCAAGGTATACTTGCCTGGCAAGAAATCTGTAAAGTGTACGCGCCTAAATGTCAAGGACACTGAACCTGGAACTAAGGACTCCGAACAAATGTCTCCGGATGCTGAAATAAACATCACCAACGTTTCCGGAATTAGCAAAATAGCTAAAAAGCACATCCCTTTCGTCCAATTTGGACACAGGGGCAAAACGGTAATTTTGGGTAAAAGTGGGGTCCACGTGTGGCCCACTTTGCACCGAAAAGTGTGCCAAGGGTAACAGTCTCTAAATGGGACAAACTATAGGTCAAACAACTCTAGATGTCAATATGAACCCAACGGTATGTCCAAATGTGGATTCCGATGAGCCGAACAAAATTATGTCCAAAAAGTCAACTGTGGGGCCCGCCAATTGGCGATTTGGTCAACCGTCTCAGAATCGCGTGAAATTTGGGTTACAGAACCAGCGCGTTACCACGAGTCCAGCGGCGCAAGTTTCGTCGCAATCTGACATGCGTGCACAAAATACGCACGAGTTCCACAAAAGTTGCGACACGAAATGTGTCCGCGGATATGGTCCGATTCCGGCGTGCACATGCGTCCGAATCAGTCCCCACAAATTTTCACTTGTCCGGTTACGCTGCGTGCACCATTCGGTACACTTGGCACATGGCAGGGCGGTCCCGTTTGGCGGGGCGTGCTCCGTTTTCCAACTTTTAGAAAACCGGAAAAAGTGGGTGCGCGCAGTTTTGTGACGAATATAACTATGTCCACAGCAACTATTAGCCTAGGGTTATTTTACAGAAATTAAACTAGGTCAGGTATTCTACAGGTATCAAAAAGAATCACCGAATTCGGATCTCTATGGTGGGAGATACGAACTCGGCAATACGGGTGGTCATTCTGGAATTCTGCGATTCCAGAATTCTGTCTGTCCGTCCATTTTGGACGCTGTTTTTCACCTAGGGGCACACATTTTCCGAGGTTGTCTATAAAACGAATATTGGAGAGGGTTAAGGGGTGATCATACCTATGAAAATAAAACAGTGTTTGGTCGAGCGAGTCGACGGAAAATCACGCCGGAGCGAAGGTGCCTCGAGTGGGAAACTGCAGTTCATGAGGTCGGAGTCGACGGAATGGTTGGATGGCTTGGTGGGGTTTCTCTGGCTGCGGTGACGGCTATAGATGGGAAGAGGAAGTCTGGAAATTTAAGTTAGGATTTTTGGGATGAGAAAATATATATATATATATATTATATATATTAAGAGAGAGGGGGAAGTGGACGGGTCCGCGGGGTATAGAGTTAAATGCGGCTGCTGGCTGCTTGAAGGGGGCGCTGAAGGCTAAAGGGTTCACGTGGGGAGCAAAGTTGCAGCAAGTTGCTGCTAGCACTTGCTAACTTGTTAGCAAATGAAAATTGTTGCTAGGACTAGTAGTAAGTCAGTAGTAATATATTATTATTTACTAATTATTATTATATTATTATTATTAGTTAGTTATTAATTAATAATTCTTTTACTTAATTTTTCTTTTTAAGAATATATATATATATATATATATATATATATATATAATACATATATACTCATAAGAAAATTTATAGATTAGGGTAATACACATCGTTAGGCTAGCAACTGCTCAAGGGGTCTCCTACATGGAATAAATTCCGAAAAATTCCTGATAGTCCCATAAGTCATCTAAGTGTCCGAACACCTAACATAAAAATTATTAAAAATCTATTTATCCTATTTAGACCTAATTACTACAATTTAATTAATAATTAATAAATAAAGGGGTATATACGATTTTTTAGGAAGGGGGTTTTACACACCTAGTCCTCGATTCCTGGTTCTGCTCCACTGTATGCACCTGATTCTGCTTCTGCTCCTGCTAATGCTCCTGTCCCGTATACCTCAGGGTAGATCTCGTCTGCTAATCCTGGGGACATAATCCGGATCCAGGTCCTCAGGGGACATAGCAAGGTACAAAATAACTCAAGCCAAAATAATGCAGTGCAACAATAAATAAAACAATAGGGTAAATAAATAAATCAGCTAAGTGATATGCAAGTGAGAGTTTTATTCATACTCGGGCTGAGACCACAATAGGATCAGTGTCGGAGAAACCTATAGCAGTATTTTCTCGAAGGGCCAGAACTTGGGCCAAAGCTCTGTATCAGAGACTAAGACACCTCCAGATGACAATATTTATAATATAATCAGCCTTTGATATGGTAATACTCTCCCCACCCAATGTAATCTCACGTCTCATGTCCATGACACGCAGGATCAAAACTAATGCAGCAAGTCAGAATAAAATCTAAGCATGTAAAATGTATATGTCATAAACTTGTATCCTATACAGAATCACCTTGAATATTTCAGGAAGATTCTGTCTCATGATTCGTGTCAGGTATCCTGGTTATAATGTACTTGATATGGCAAGTACGATAATGTAAATGTCACGATATCCATCTCTAGGTGACGTTACACAACTCCGCGTACGGTGTTGGCACCCGACTATAATCGGACGCTAAGTAAGTCACACGGTCCTAGGTTAAGCATGCACAACAATGTATATATGGCAAGAAAATAAGTAGCAAAAGCTGCAGGATTTGGCAAGGTACACTTGCCTGGGGTTCCGGCTCCAATTGTAGCTCTGGCAGCAGCGAGATTTGCAGGCAGTTCTCTGGTTGCTAAAATAGACATCACCATCAGATCCAAAAAATATCAATTAGCTAGAAACGCCCGTCCTTGAGTCCAATTTGGACATAGGGGCAAAAATGACATTTTCAGGTCAAGGCGGGGTCCACATGTGGGCCACTTTGCACCAAAAATGTGTCAGAACCAAAGGTCTCAAAATCTGATAAACTTAGTGTCAACAAGTCAGGAATGATGATACGAACCCAACAGAACTTCCAGAATTGGATTCCGTGAGCCGATCACAACATCGCCCGTCAAGTAGAGCTTGTGGGGCCCACGATACGCGATTTTGTCAACGTTCTCAGAATCGAACCAAACTTGGGTCACAGGACCAGCGTATTGCTACGAGTCCAATGGCATAAGTTTCATTTCGATCCGATATATGTACACTAAGTTACAGCTAGATCCAGAACGGACGGATACGGGGCGTTGTCGGCGGATACGCGTTGATTCCGGTGTGCACGCACGTCCAAATCAACTTCTGCGAAATCCTGCACGTCCGTATCAACGACGCGCACATTTCGATAAAGACCGCACGTGACCAAGTCATCCCGTTTGGCGGGGCGTACTCAGTTCCGGGGTGAAATATGGCGTTGGTTTTCCTGTTTTTGGATCGCGGGACACGACGCACCGAGCGGGTTGTACGGGCATCGAGAGGGTCATACAGCCTACGAGTCACAACTAACGGAACCAAAAATGGGGCTACGAGGAGAGAAAACGGGTTACCTGAATAGGGCTCCGTGAACCGAGGATTCTCGTGTCCGCGTGTCTCTCGACACGAGCTGTGTCTTATGTCCGGCTGAGTCGTGTCCGGCCTAGGGTTCTGCTGTGTCCGGGTCAGGGGCTGCTGTCGGCGGAGGCGGCCAGGGGCTGCTCGGCGAGGCGCTGCTGCGGCAAAGCGGCTCGCTGGTGGCCAGGCGGCGCTCGGGGAAGCGAGGAGATAGGGAGGGGAGATGAGGAGCTGGGCGACCGGCTCTGCGGGGGTGGCGAGGTCGAGGGCGGAGGAGGAAGGGAGACAGCGCTGGAGGAGGTGGAGGCTCGGCTGCGGGTTCTGCGGTTGGCGGAGGGCGGCGGATCTGGAGGAGGAACAGCGGGGAGGGGATGGCCTGGGGCAGTGGAGCGGCTCGGGGAGGTTCAGGGCGACCGGGTCTCTGCGCGGTGGCAGGTGACAAGCGGAGAGGGGGACGGCGAGGTCTAAGGCGGCCGAGGCGGTGGAGAGTGGCGGAGTCGAGGGGTTTAAATAGGGAGAAAAGGGAGGGGAATCGGTGGCCGGCCTCGGTTACGGGAGGCAGAGTGGCTGGGGGAGAGGAGCAGCCGGCGGCAACCGTTGTGGTAGCCGGAGCGGCGCCAGGGAGGCGGAACGGCGACAGGTCGGCCGACGGAGGGGAGGTGAACGGTCGGGCTCGGGGGCGGTTAGGGATTAGGTTCTAGCGGGTCGGGTCGGGCGGAGTCGGGTCGGGTCAGGCGGATCCGGCCCGATCCGTTAAACAAAAAGCGGGTTCGGGTCGCGGGGTTCGGGTCGCGGGTTAGACCCGGATCTGACCTGCAGGGTCAGGGTTGGGTTTACTAAATCGGTTTGGGTTGGTTCGGTTTGGTTTATTTCAAATAAACCAGGTTTAATTAGGGTTTATTTAGGTTTAATTATAAAATAGTTTTTAGGGCTTTAAAAATGCTTCCGGGGTCCAATAAATTCCCGAAAAATTACCCTATGTCTAGTTTTTTATTTTACACCAGAAAATATTATTTTTATAATATTTTCGTATCAATTAACATCTTTTAAAAATCATTTAAAATTAGAATACCTTATTTTTTTAATTAATAAAAATCCCAGAAAAATTCCAAAAATTTATGAAAAAATCCAAATTAAAAATTCTTGAAAATCAGGGGGTTTACACAAACCTAATTTAATGGATCCATCAGAGTTTACTTAAGCTGTAGTACAACAATAAAGGTCCAATGATACAAGTCACAGTCTATTCTAATCTCATCCACAGAAGATAATCACAGATCAAATGCCAGAATAAATCAAAAATAAATATAATCTAACAAGTCTCAATAAAAGTGTCTCGGGGAACAACCCGAGAATAAGTCTGATACATCAATGCAATAGACAGGAAATAGAGTAACTAGAAACAGAAATAACTGAGTAAATAAAGCCAATACTCAGGAGAAGTCCTCTGGCACGATCTCGTCCTCGGGTTCTGGTACTGCTCCAATATATGCTCCTATCTCGTATACCTCGGGATAGATCTCTTCGGCTATACCTGGGGACACAATCCGGATCCAGGTCCTCAGGGGACATAGCAAGGTACAAGAATAACTCAAGCCAATATAAATACAGTACAATAATAAATAAAACAAGAGGGTAAACTATGTAACCAGCTATGTGATATGCAAGTGAGAGCATTAATCATACTCAGGCTGAGACTACTATAGGCTCTGTGTCGGGGAAACCCATAGCAGCATTCTCTCGAAGGGCCAGTACATGTGCCAAAGCTCTGTGTCAGAGTCTAAGGCACCTCCAGATAACTATATACATATAATATAATCAGCCTTTCGTATGATAAGTCTCTCCCCACCCAGTGTAATCATACGTCTCATGTTCACGATGTCTCATGTCCATGTCACGCACGATCATGACCTCTAACTGATGCAGCGAGTCATAATGATAGCTGAGCATATACAATATCTATGTCACAAGTCCTGTAGCCTATACAGAATCACCATGAATAACTCAAAAGATTCTGTTAGTGTCAAGTGTCCTGAGGTTTGACGTACTTGATTATACAAGCACGAAGATATATAAAGTGTCGCGATATCCATCTCTAGTGACGTTACCCGACATCGCGTACGACGTCGACACCCGAATGTTATTCAGACGCTAAGCAATGTCACACGGTCCTAGGTTGAATATTTATATCAAGAGTATATTTATATGTACAAAGAACTCAAGCAAATACTGTAACAGGAATCACTGCGAGTTGGCAAGGTACACTTGCCTTGTGTTTGGTTTCCAACTGCGGCTCTGGTATTCGTAAAATTTTTAGGAACGTCTCCGGATGCTGAAACAAATATTACCATCATGCTCAGAAGATATCAAATAGCTAGAAACGCCTGACCTTGAGTCCAATTTGGACATAGGGACAAAAATAACAGTTTCTGGTCAAAGCGGGGTCCACATGTGGCCCGCTTTGCACCGAAAAATGTGTCAAAACCAATGTTCTACAAATTCGTCAAACTTAGTGTCAACAAGTCCAGAACGATGATACGAACCCAACGGAACTTCCAGAATTAGATTTCGATGAGCCGATCACAAAATCGTCCGTCAAGTGGAGCCGCGGAGCCCACGATACACGATTTTGTCAACGTTCTCAGAATCGAACCAAACTTGGGTCACAGGACCAGCGTATTGCTACGAGTCCGATGGCGCAAGTTTTATTTCGATCCGACGTGTGTACACAAAGTTACAACGAGTTCAAGAACAGGCCGATACGGGGCGTTGTCGGCGGATACGCATTGATTTCGGTGTGCACGCACATCCAAATCTACTTTTGCGAAATCCCACATGTCCGTATTAACGGTGCGTACATTTCGGTGAAGATCGTATGCGACCAAGTTGTCCCGTTTGGCGGGGCGCACTCAGTTCCGGGGTAAAACAGGATATTTATTTTCCTGTTTTTGGATCGTAATTCACGATCGCCACATGACGCGACACACCGAGCGGGTTGCACGAACATCGAGAGGGTCACGCAGGGTTCGCGTCACAACAGACGAAACGAGAAACGGGGCAGCGAAGAGAGAGAAAAGGGTACCTGAACAGGGCTACGCAGAAACCGGTATTCTCGTGTCCGCGAGGCGACACGACACAACGCGACACGGCACAATACTGTGTCAGGGTTCAGACAATGCTAGGGTTTCGGTGGCTGGGGCGGCCGGAGCTGGCCGGAGCTGGTGGCGGCTAGGGCACGGCTCGTCGGAGGCGGCGGGGTCATCGTCGAGGAAAGAGGGTTGGCAGCGGAGCGGGGCGTAGAGGCGGAGCTGGCGCAGGGGACGGCGGAGCTAGGGCACACGAGGGCGGAGGTGTTTCTTGCGGAGGGGAGATGGTTGGTAGCGAGGCGGGGCGTGGTGGCGGAGCAGGGTCGGGCGGCGGAGCTCTGGACGAAGGGAATGGCGGGGGAGACAGCGAGGCGGTGGCGGTGGTGGTTCGTGGTGGCGGAGGGCTGGTGGAGTCGGGCTTTATAAGGCGAGGGGAGAGGGAGTGAGCCGGGCGAGGCGGAGGCGAGGTGGTCGTGGCGGGGGAGGCGGAGGCGAGGGGGACGTGGCCGTCGTGGCCGCGGGGTACCGAAATATGCGGGGGAGATAGCAGCGGGTGAACGGGTGAGCGGGTCGGGCCGGGTCGGGTCGGGTCGGGCTGGGTAGGACCCGACCCGTTAGGGTCTAGGCCGGTTCAGGCCGGTCCAGTTCGGTTGGACCGGATTCAGCCCGGTTCAATCCGATTTGAGCCCGGTTCAACCTGGTTTGTTTTGGTTTTTAATAAAATGGGTTTTTAGGTCTTTAAAAATGGTTCTGGGGTCCAATAAATTCTAGAAAAATTACCCTATGTCCAATATTTTATTTTACATCCCAAAATATTATTTTTTTAATATTTTAATATTGTTTAAAATTATTTAATTTTTTATTTAACCCCAAAATACCTAGATTTTAATTAGTGAAAAACACCAAAAATTTTCCAAAAAAATTACGAAAATTTATTTTTTAAAAACCTGAAAAATCAGGGGGTTTACAACCTGCTCGTTCGAAATATGTTTGGTTGTGTGGTGTAGCCGTATCGCAAGCTATCATAGAATGAGTGTGATACGGGTGCGGTGCACTCCACGTGTTTTTAATTGCATTTTAATTCAGTTTGCCATGGTAATAACTATTAGAATATTGTAACTATACTTGTTATATGATATATATATATATATATATATATATATATATATATATATATATATATATATATATATATATTATTTATTTATATGTATGTTCTATGTTTTATTTTGATGTGTTGATGGCCATGAGAGATAAGGGGTTCATATATATATATATATATATATATATATATATATATATATATATATATATATATATATATATATATATATGTATCCAAGTATCAGAAATAAATAATATATATATATAGAACATACACATAAATAAATAAATAAAACATAGAACATACACATAAATAAATAATATATATATATATATATATATATATATATATATATATATATATATATATATATATATATATATATATATATAAATATATATATATATATATATATATATATATATATATATATATATATATATATGTGTGTGTGTGTGTGTGTGTGTGTGTGTGTGTGTGTCACTACCCAATTCTAGAAAATAGGGTATATTTTTTTATTTATTTTTATTTGATAAATAGTGGTTTGTATTTAATTAATTATATTTATATTTAAATAGTGATTGCATTATTTTTTATTATTTTTATTATGATTGTTTTAGGGTTTTGGCTAGCCTGGACCCATGTCAGACCCTAGTGGACCCATGTCCGACCCAGCCCACACCCTGGTGAGAATTATTTTGGGGCTTAGAATTATTATTTTATTTTTAGGAGGTTAGTTGGAGAGATTTGGAGCTAGTTTGAGCGCATTTGGAACCCGAAACCCAAAACCGAGTGAATAGGGACGTTTTGGAAAATTGAAACTTGTAAAACCCCTACCTACCCCCACCCGTGAGCTTCCCACAGCCCCCCCATCCGTGAGCAGCAGCCCATCTCCCCCTCTCTTCATTTACTTCTTCTTCTTCATTCCTTCTTCTTCTCCACTTCTCCTTTCTTCTTCCTTCCTTCTCCAAGTAAGCTTTTCTCCATCTTTCTTCTTTCTTTCTTCCATTTCTTCTTCTTTAAGCTAACCCTCACCTTGCATTTTCTCTAACCTAGGTATGGAAAGCTTAGATCTAGTGTGAGAGCTAGATTTGGTGGCTTGGAGCTTGAGGGAGGTGATTTCTAGGGGTTGTGAGACTTTGGCCTTGGGATTCCAACTCTCAAGAGGTAAAACCTAACTTTTCCCTTCCTAATTATTTTTGTGTAGTGTAATTAGTGTTGTAGAACCCTCCTAGACCCTAACCCTACCCGTAGGAGAAAGTTGGAACTAGTTTGGGTGAGTTTAGAAACTTTGACATTAGGTTTTGTGTCGAATTCGGGTGGAATCCGAATTTAGCCCAATTTTGGGTGATGTCCTAGGTTAGATGGGCCTAGGTAGACGTTGTCGGGTGTCTAGAGGGTGAGTGCGTGTCTCCGTTCGGACACGGGAAGCCGTGTCGCGAAGAAACGGGCATTTCGGGCGAAATTGGGGCTTTTCGTCGTCGCCGATTCTAAGTGCGTGTGCGTTTCCGCCACGGGCCTAGAATCGACGTGGGAGCACATTTTCTAGGATCTAGACATCGTGTAGAGCGCGTGGGTAAATTTTGGGCCGATTCCGAGTTCGTTTGGTGTGCGTTTCAGGAGATTTTCCGAGCCGCGCACCACGTGTTCGTCGAAATGACCGAACGGCCATTTCGACTTGGTTTCCTCGTTTCGGCTTTGTGCGCGCGTTGGGTTAGTATCGGGGAGTGTGTGCTAGAGTTTTCGAGTTATATTTTATATATTTTAGGGTATTGGTGAGTGTCGGGGTCGTTGGGCGTGAGTGGGGCGTGTGGTTTGAGTGTTGTGTGCGTGGTTGTGTTGTATTTATATGTGTCTATATATATATATTTATATATAATTGTATGTGTGTATATGTATATATATATTTATATATATGTGTGTATTTATATTTATGTACTTGTATATGTATATGTCTATGTGTGTATATATATATATGTATATGTATAAGTGTGCTTGCGTGTGTATGTGTATATATATATATATAGGTGTATGTATATATATATAGTTGAGAATGTGTGTTTATATATATATATATAGCTATGTATATTTATAGGTGTGTGTGTTTAAGTGTGTGTGTATTAGTGTGTGAGTGTGCTAGTGTGTGTGTTAGAGTGTGTAGTTAAGTGTGTATATATATATGTATCTAGTTGATATATATATAGATATATATGTAGATATATATATATATATAGAGTGATATATATATATGTATGGGTATGTATGTGTGTGTGCTTGTGTGTTGGAAGGGGGGGAACCAGCAGCTGCAGCAGCAGCAGAACCAGCAGAACCAGCAGCAGCAGCAGTAGCAAGTGCAGCAGCAGCAGAATCAGCAGCAGCAGCAGCATAGATCAGCAGCAGCAGTAGCATAGAGCAGTAGCAGCAGCAAATGCGAAGCAAGGAGCAGTAGCAGCGGCTAGTAGCGAGAGCTAGTGAGGGAGAGTGAGAGATTGGTATATATGTGATAGGTGGATAGATAATAAGTTAGATAGATAGATATATCAATAGATAGATAGTTAGGTAGATAAGATAAATAGATAGTGAGATAGATATTGATAGATAGATAGCTAGGTATTTAGATAGATAGATACTAGATAGGTAGATAGCTAGATACTTAGATATATCTATCTAGGAGATAGATATCTATATGCCTATACTTATATATATATATATAGATATCTTGATAGGTAATATATATATATATGTTATGATTGGGTAAGGTAATGGGTATTGGGTGTGTGTGTGTGGATATATATATGTATATAGGTAGATACCTACTTAGATGTATTAATAGATAGTAGATATCTATATTACCTAGCCTAGATTAATAACTAGGTGCATAATTAATAGCTAGGTAGCTAGTTAGAGGGTTTTAGAGCGAAACCTCAATACCTTGAGATACCGAGGTATCTCGATACCTTGAGATATTCAAGGTATTGAGTTTCGAGCGGGGTATTTGAGCATTAGCCTAGGAAATGCTTGGGAGTGATTTTTATATGTTTATATATATATAATTACGTGTGCTAGCATAGGTTTTAGCGGGTTTAGGCGGGGTGCGTGGCCTAGGGCGAGGTATCGGATACCGAGGGTATCCCGGTATCTCGATTAGGCGAGTTTGTGAGTTTAGTGGCTTAATGAACTCGGTTTGACCTAGAATTTTAGGGGCACCCTAGTTTGACCTAGCTTTGACCATAATTGTCCCCGTTGACCGTAAAAGTCAACGTTTGACCTAGTTTTGACCTAGAGTTGACTTTTTGGCCCCAGGGTTGACTTTTTGACCCGAATTTCACCGGTTTGACCCGTTCGACCTAGAATAGCCCTAGAAGCCTGTTTTTAATTATTTTATATCAGTTTAAATGCTTAGAACCCTGTTTAATCCTTGCTTTTCTTATTAGGTCCTTGCGTCACCGGTCCGGACCTCGATCCTCATCAGTTGCTCAGGACATCAGGCGAGTACCTACCTCTGATAGTTTCCATTTCATGATAGCGTTTATATCACCTGTTCTAGAACTGTAATACTTGATTCTGACACTTTATTACACGAGCTGGTACTAGTGGATCCCGTCATGAGGTGCTATCCCCCTTACCGTGTTCAGCGGGTACTCTATCACGTGTATTTCATCATGTGCTTCGGGTATTGATTATCATGTGCTATCATGTGCTTCTTGTGCTCTCGCCTTCGTGTGTGCGAGCTATTATCATGTACGTAGCGTGTTGTGGTTGGATCCAATGGTATTAGTGGGGGAGGGGAGTAGTGAGTTGGTTATATGATCAAAGCCAAAATAGTATTCATGTGTATGTCGGTTATGCAACTCACGCATAACGGAGTTATCGTAGTGTTCTTCATGTGCAACCTAAGCCGATCATATAACGAACTTGTGCTCAAGGCACTTAGCTAGTATTCATGTTTCTCATCTGCAGTTACTTTTCCACTACTTGTATTGTTCTCCAGTTTATATTGCAGCTACTTATTGTGCTCCAGCATATATTTATTTCCTGTGCATCTTGATTACTTTTCTATTGCTCGTCATATACACCTTACCATGTATTTGGAGTTGCTTTCAGAGTTATGTACTTTGCTCCAGTCCTGACTGGGCATATTTTTTCCAGAGGATCCTGAGGACTATTGCCCTACGTTCTACGGGCCTGGTATTGACGACTGTTGTGACCCCGAGGAGGAGTGCGCCGAGGAGACGCCGATAGCACCCTAGTTAGCTAGGTAGGTTTCCTGGGTTTTCCTTGTGGTCTGTATTTTGGATGACTGTACTTATTCTTTTGTTGCTTGAGATGTTGTAGCTATTTGTAGACTTGGACTGTATTATTTTGGATTGTCTTGCTCTCTTGGTTCTGTTTCTTTGTTTATATCATATCGCGCTTATATTCTTCCTCTAGTTTTGTGATTGAGATTATTGTCATATATATATTGCGTGGTTGCCCTCCTGTTGGAGAGGATTTTATTCACATATATATATTGCGTGGTTTTGCCCTCCTTTTGGAGAGGTCATGTCGGATTTTTTTCTGTGAGTTATCTAGATAGTTGGTTGACCTAGAACGGACCTTTACAGCGTTCTACCGCCGATTCTGCGGCGTAGGCTGGACGTACCCACGGCTCATGCCCGATTTTCGGGTGCGGGTCGTGACACATTTTTGGTGGTGGCCCATGCAGGTCTGCTTTTAGGGTTACCTGCAATAGGATATAGGAGATAGGCTGAGAGAGAGTGTGCTCAATCACAACTAGGACCCTTCCTACTTCCTTTTGCTATCTTTAATTTTTTTGAAATTGTTTTCTTTTGCAATATTATTGTCCTTCATTGATGTTATCGTTTCTTGCACTATATTGACTCCTTTTGATCTGTGTTCTTCTTGATTCCATTCCAGCACTTGCTTTATTTGATTCCGGTGCTTCCCATAGCTTTGTGTCTGTATCTTTTGTTGTTAGACACCATCTTGTTGCTGAACCTTTAGCTAGACTCTGCAAGATCACGACCGGGGGTGGTATCATCCTAGTCCGTGATGTCTGCAGAGACCGGAGAGTTATCTTGGGAGGCCGAGAGTTGAGTGTGTGCCTACTCGTAATGCCACTTCCGAGCTACGATGTTGTACTCGGGATGGATTGGTTGAGTACGCATTGTGCTAGTATAGATTGTCGTGGAGGCAGAGTTCTGTTTAGTCCGCCAGGTGACCCAGAGTTTCAGTTTGCCAGAGGAGCAGCGGAGCAGACCGAGGGAGTCTTCTGCGGAGCCCTGGTGGTAGAGCCGAGGTCGCTACATCCACTGATAGAGGAGTATATGGATGTCTTTCCGGAGGAGTTGCCAGGGTTACCTTCGGACAGAGATGTGGAGTTCTCTATAGACTTGGTGCCAGGCGCGGAACCGATATCCCAGCACGTCTATAGAGTCAGCAACAGTGAGCTGATAGAGTTGAAGAAGCAGGTGGATGAGCTTCAGGACAAGGGATTTATCAGATCTAGTTCTTCTCCGTGGGGTGCTCCGGTACTTTTTGTGCCGAAGAAGGATGGGTCGATACGGATGTGTATCGACTACAGGGCTCTGAACAACCTCACAATCAAGAACAAGTATCCGCTGCCGCGTATTGATGATCTTTTTGACCAGTTGAGCGGAGCGAGGGTGTTTTCCAGGATTGATCTGAGGACAGGCTACCACCAGGTGAAGGTCAGGAAGGAGGATATTCCGAAAACAGCTTTTCGGACCAGATATGGACAGTATGAGTTCTTGGTGATGCCGTTTGGGTTGACTAATGCCCCGGCAGTGTTCATGAATCTGATGAACAAGGTGTTCCATCAGCATCTGGACAGGTTTGTGGTGGTGTTTATAGATGATATCTTGGTGTATTCAAAGACCCCAGAGGAGCACGAGGAGCATCTGAGGATAGTGCTGGAGACTCTCAGGAAGGAGGAGCTTTATGGAAAGCTCTCGAAGTGTGAGTTCTTCCTTGACAAGGTTGAATTCCTTGGTCATGTGGTGACTGGAGAGGGTATCTCGGTGGATCCGAGAAAGATCGTGGCTGTTGAGGCATGGAGTGCTCCGAGTTCAGTAGCCGAGGTCAGAAGTTTCTTGGGACTGGCAGGCTACTACAGGAGATTTGTTCAGGATTTTTCCCGGATTGCAGAGCCGTTGTCCAGGCTGACTCGGAAGGACGTGGAGTTTGTTTGGTCAGAGGAGTGCCAGATCGCCTTTGATGAGCTGAAGAGGAGGTTGACGACAGCTCCAGTGTTGACGTTGCCATCAGGTTCTGGAGGATTCACTATCTATAGTGATGCATCGGGGAAGGGACTGGGTTGTGTGTTGCAGCAGAATGGGAGGGTGATTGCCTATGCTTCCAGGCAATTACGTCCTCATGAGAAGAATTATCCTACCCACGATTTGGAGTTGGCAGCGATCATTTTTGCTCTGAAGTTGTGGAAACACTATTTATACGGAGAGCGTGTGGAGATCTTCACAGACCACAAGAGCTTGAAGTATGTGTTTACCCAAAAAGAGCTGAACATGAGGCAGAGGAGATGGTTGGAGTTGATGAAAGACTTCGACATATCATTGCAGTACCATCCAGGGAAGGCAAACGTAGTTGCGGATGCGTTGAGCAGGTATCCGGTAGCTATGTGCCTGACTACAGATCGTTATCTTCTGGCAGATCTTGAGAGCTTGGGCATTGAGGTGATAGTGCCTGGAGTTGAGATGCAGATGTGGGGACTGCAGATTCAGTCAGAGTTGGTAGACCGGATCAGGGCTACACAGTTTGAGGATGAGTCCCTGAGGAGCATCAGGGCGCAGGTTCAGATGGGATTAGCAGATGACTTCACCATTGCTGATGATGGTTCTTTGCGGTACGGTACCAGGTTGTGTGTGCCGAGTGGGTCGTTGCGCGAGGAGGTTCTCCAGGAGGCGCATCGATCCCAGTACTCTATGCATCCAGGTGCCAACAAGATGTATAGAGATCTGAGACAGCATGTATGGTGGTACGGGATGAAGCGGGAGGTAGCACGCTTCGTATCCCGATGCTTAGTGTGCCAGCAGGTGAAGGCGGAGAGGCAGAGGCCAGGAGGATTACTCCAGCCGTTACCCATTTCGGAGTGGAAATGGGAGCATGTGACCATGGATTTTGTTTCTGGACTTCCCCGTTCTCTAGGCGGGAAGGATGCGATTTGGGTCATCGTGGACAGGTTGACCAAATCGGCCCACTTTCTACCGTTCAAAGTGGGTACGTCTACAGAGAGACTCGCAGAGATGTATGTGCGCCAGATAGTCAGACTGCATGGAGTTCCAGTGAGCATAGTATCAGATCGGGACAGTCGCTTTACTTCACATTTCTGGAGGAGTCTGCAGGCTAGCTTGGGCACCCAGCTCAAGTTTAGTAGTGCGTATCACCCGCAGACAGATGGTCAGTCAGAGAGGACCATTCAGACACTTGAGGACATGCTTCGGACCTGTGTTTTGGATTTCAGAGGCTCTTGGGAGGATCACTTGCACTTGGTAGAGTTTGCTTACAACAACAGCTACCAAGCCAGTATCGAGATGTCACCTTTTGAGGCATTGTATGGACGGAGGTGTCGCACTCCGTTATCATGGGATGATGTAGGTGAGAGAGCTTTGCTTGGCCCGGAGATGGTGGTTGATGCAGCGGAGAAGGTCAAGCTCATTAGAGATAGACTTCGGGTGGCGCAGGACAGGCAGCGGCATTGGGCCGATAGCCAC
Organism: Iris macrosiphon; assembly: GCA_036927795.1. Lineage (NCBI taxonomy): Eukaryota > Viridiplantae > Streptophyta > Magnoliopsida > Asparagales > Iridaceae > Iris > Iris macrosiphon. Next base: position 301,593,620 of record JAYESA010000004.1, read on the forward strand.
CGGAGACCTTTGGAGTTCGAGGTATAGCTTAGAATCTAGATTTTGTTCTTGTGTTGCTTGTGATTGCTTGTTTTAGACTAAGTGCAGAGACCTTGTTTGTGCTAGGTTGGAGATCTGGTGTTCCTGAGGATTTCTCCGACGCGGGGCACTATTCGCTTCGGTGGAGGCGGGAAGCTTAGCCCACATTTCGTCGGACCCTTCCGTGTTCTTGAGAGAGTCGGCGCCGTGGCGTATAGGCTTGAGTTGCCGCCTACGCTGGAGGGAGTTCATGATGTGTTCCACGTGTCGTAGTTGAGACGGTACGTGGCGGATCCCAGTCACGTATTGGATCACTCGGAGATCGCAGTGGGCCCTACCCTTAGCTATCCAGAGCAGCCGGTGGAGATTCTGGATCGGCGGGAGAAGGTGTTGAGGAACCAGACTATTCCCTTGGTTCGCGTCGCGTGGAGGCATCACTCTCCAAGAGAGTCGACCTGGGAGAGGGAGGATGAAATGCGCGAGCGATACCCCTATCTCTTCGAGCCCTGAGGTATGGTTCTTTCTTTGCATTCCTGTCCTAGTTTCGTCTTTTAATTTCGAGGACGAAATTATTTTAAGGAGGGTAGACTTGTCACTACCCAATTCTAGAAAATAGGGTATATTTTTTTATTTATTTTTATTTGATAAATAGTGGTTTGTATTTAATTAATTATATTTATATTTAAATAGTGATTGCATTATTTTTTATTATTTTTATTATGATTGTTTTAGGGTTTTGGCTAGCCTGGACCCATGTCAGACCCTAGTGGACCCATGTCCGACCCAGCCCACACCCTGGTGAGAATTATTTTGGGGCTTAGAATTATTATTTTATTTTTAGGAGGTTAGTTGGAGAGATTTGGAGCTAGTTTGAGCGCATTTGGAACCCGAAACCCAAAACCGAGTGAATAGGGGCGTTTTGGAAAATTGAAACTTGTAAAACCCCTACCTACCCCCACCCGTGAGCTTCCCACAGCCCCCCCCCCCCATCCGTGAGCAGCAGCCCATCTCCCCCTCTCTTCATTTACTTCTTCTTCTTCATTCCTTCTTCTTCTCCACTTCTCCTTTCTTCTTCCTTCCTTCTCCAAGTAAGCTTTTCTCCATCTTTCTTCTTTCTTTCTTCCATTTCTTCTTCTTTAAGCTAACCCTCACCTTGCATTTTCTCTAACCTAGGTGTGAGAAGCTTAGATCTAGTGTGAGAGCTAGATTTGGTGGCTTGGAGCTTGAGGGAGATGATGTCTAGGGGTTGTGAGACTTTGGCCTTGGGATTCCAACTCCCAAGAGATAAAACCTAACTTTCCCCTTCCTAATTATTTTTGTGTAGTGTAATTAGTGTTGTAGAACCCTCCTAGACCCTAACCCTACCCGTAGGAGGAAGTTGGAACTAGTTTGGGTGAGTTTAGAAACTTTGACATTAGGTTTTGTGTCGAATTCGGGTGGAATCCGAATTTGGCCCAATTTTGGGTGATGTCCTAGGTTAGATGGACCTAGGTAGACGTTGTCGGGTGTCTAGAGGGTGAGTGCGTGTCTCCGTTCGGACACGGGAAGCCGTGTCGCAGAGAAACGGGCGTTTCGGGCAAAATTGGGACTTTTCGTCGTCGCCGATTCTAAGTGCGTGTGCGTTTCCGCCACGGGCCTAGAATCGACGTGGGAGCACATTTTCTAGGATCTAGACATCGTATAGAGCGCGTGGGTAAATTTTGGGCCGATTCTGAGTTCGTTTGGTGTGCGTTTCAGGAGATTTTCCGAGCCGCGCACCACGTGTTCGTCGAAATGACCGAACGGCCATTTCGACTTGGTTTTCTCGTTTCGGCTTTGTGCGTGCGTTGGGTTACTATCGGGGAGTGTGTGCTAGAGTTTTCGAGTTATATTTTATATATTTTAGGGTATTGGTGAGTGTCGGGGTCGTTGGGCGTGAGTGGGGCGTGTGGTTTGAGTGTTGTGTGCGTGGTTGTGTTGTATTTATATGTGTCTATATATATATATTTATATATAATTGTATGTGTGTATATGTATATATATATTTATATATATGTGTGTATTTATATTTATGTACTTGTATATGTATATGTCTATGTGTATATATATATATATGTATATGTATAAGTGTGCTTGCGTGTGTATGTGTATATATATATATAGGTGTATGTATATATATATAGTTGAGAATGTGTGTTTATATATATATATAGCTATGTATATTTATAGGTGTGTGTGTTTAAGTGTGTGTGTATTAGTGTGTGAGTGTGCTAGTGTGTGCGTTAGAGTGTGTAGTTAAGTGTGTATATATATATGTATCTAGTTGATATATATATAGATATATATGTAGATATATATATATATATATAGAGAGTGATATATATATATGTATGGGTATGTATGTGTGTGTGCTTGTGTGTTAGAAGGGGGGGGAACCAGCAGCTGCAGCAGCAGCAGAACCAGCAGAACCAGCAGCAGCAGCAGTAGCAAGTGCAGCAGCAGCAGAATCAGCAGCAGCAGCATAGATCAGCAGCAGCAGTAGCATAGAGCAGTAGCAGCAGCAAATGCGAAGCAAGGAGCAGTAGCAGCGGCTAGTAGCGAGAGCTAGTGAGGGAGAGTGAGAGATTGGTATATATGTGATAGGTGGATAGATAATAAGTTAGATAGATAGATATATCAATAGATAGATAGTTAGGTAGATAAGATAAATAGATAGTGAGATAGATATTGATAGATAGATAGCTAGGTATTTAGATAGATAGATACTAGATAGGTAGATAGCTAGATACTTAGATATATCTATCTAGGAGATAGATATCTATATGCCTATACTTATATATATATATATAGATATCTTGATAGGTAATATATATATACATGTTATGATTGGGTAAGGTAATGGGTATTGGGTGTGTGTGTGTGGATATATATATGTATATAGGTAGATACCTACTTATATGTATTAATAGATAGTAGATATCTATATTACCTAGCCTAGATTAATAACTAGGTGCATAATTAATAGCTAGGTAGCTAGTTAGAGGGTTTTAGAGCGAAACCTCAATACCTTGAGATACCGAGGTATCTCGATACCTTGAGATATTCAAGGTATTGAGTTTCGAGCGGGGTATTTGAGCATTAGCCTAGGAAATGCTTGGGAGTGATTTTTATATGTTTATATATATATAATTACGCGTGCTAGCATAGGTTTTAGCGGGTTTAGGCGGGGTGCGTGGCCTAAGGCGAGGTATCGGATACCGAGGGTATCCCGGTATCTCGATTAGGCGAGTTTGTGAGTTTAGTGGCTTAATGAGCTCGGTTTGACCTAGAATTTTAGGGGCACCCTAGTTTGACCTAGCTTTGACCATAATTGTCCCCGTTGACCGTAAAAGTCAACGTTTGACCTAGTTTTGACCTAGAGTTGACTTTTTGGCCCCCGGGTTGACTTTTTGACCCGAATTTCACCGGTTTGACCCGTTCGACCTAGAATAGCCCTAGAAGCCTGTTTTTAATTATTTTATATCAGTTTAAATGCTTAGAACCCTGTTTAATCCTTGCTTTTCGCATTAGGTCCTTGCGTCACCGGTCCGGACCTCGATCCTCATCAGTTGCTCAGGACATCAGGCGAGTACCTACCTCTGATAGTTTCCATTTCATGATAGCGTTTATATCACCTGTTCTAGAACTGTAATACTTGATTCTGACACTTTATTACACGAGCTGGTACTAGTGGATCCCGTCATGAGGTGCTATCCCCCTTACCGTGTTCAGCGGGTACTCTATCACGTGTATTTCATCATGTGCTTCGGGTATTGATTATCATGTGCTATCATGTGCTTCTTGTGCTCTCGCCTTCGTGTGCGCGAGCTATTATCATGTACGTAGCGTGTTGTGGTTGGATCCAATGGTATTAGTGGGGGAGGGGAGTAGTGAGTTGGTTATATGATCAAAGCCAAAACAGTATTCTTGTGTATGTCGGTTATGCAACTCACGCATAACGGAGTTATCGTAGTGTTCTTCATGTGAAACCTAAGCCGATCATATAACGAACTTGTGCTCAAGGCACTTAGCTAGTATTCATGTTTCTCATCTGCAGTTACTTTTCCACTACTTGTATTGTTCTCCAGTTTACATTGCAGCTACTTATTGTGCTCCAGCATATATTTATTTCCTGTGCATCTTGATTACTTTTCTATTGCTCATCATATACACCTTACTATGTATTTGGAGTTGCTTTCAGAGTTATGTACTTCGCTCCAGTCCTGACTGGGCATATTTTTTCCAGAGGATCCTGAGGACTATTGCCCTACGTTCTACGGGCCTGGTATTGACGACTGTTGTGACCCCGAGGAGGAGTGCGCCGAGGAGACGCCGATAGCACCCTAGTTAGCTAGGTGGGTTTCCTGGGTTTTCCTTGTGGTCTGTATTTTGGATGACTGTACTTATTCTTTTGTTGCTTGAGATGTTGTAGCTATTTGTAGACTTGGACTGTATTATTTTGGATTGTCTTGCTCTCTTGGTTCTGTTTCTTTGTTTATATCATATCGCGCTTATATTCTTCCTCTGATTGAGATTATTGTCATATATATATTGCGTGGTTGTCCTCCTGTTGGAGAGGATTTTATTCACATATATATATTGCGTGGTTTTGCCCTCCTTTTGGAGAGGTCATGCCGGATTTTTTCTGTGAGTTATCTAGATAGTTGGTTGACCTAGAACGGACCTTTACAGCGTTCTACCGCCGATTCTGCGGCATAGGCTGGACGTACCCACGGCTCATGCCCGATTTTCGGGTGCGGGTCGTGACAGTGTGTGTGTGTGTGTGTGTGTGTGGATGAGTGTAAATATATGTATGTTTGATAATCTATTTATATATGTATCCAAGTATAGTTATATGTGTGTGTGTGTATGTTTATGTTTGCTTTTGTGTGTGTGTATATATATATATATATATATATATATATATATATATATATATATATATATATATATATATATCGTGTGTAGTGTGTGAGTGAGAAGGGGGTTGGGTTACTGGTATCAGAAACAGCAGCAGCAAGTAGCAAGGGCAATAGCTACTGCAGCAACAGCAAGAGCAGCAGCAACAATAAGAGCAGCAATAGAAGCAACTAGCTACAGCAGCAAGTAGCAAGGGCAGCAGCTGCAGCTGCAACAGCAAGAGAAACAACAACTAGCTACATCAGCAACTGCTGTAGCGACGGCAGCAACAACTAGCTGCAGCAGATAGAGCAGCAACTTCATGATGTGCACTTAAGAAAGGGGAGGTTAGCCTTGACTTATAACTCAAATCAGTGAGTTTTATAGGTAGCTAGTTAGTTATATACATATACATATTGATAAACTAGTTAGTTAGTTAGTTAGTTAGTTAGTTAGTTAGTTAGTTAGTTAGTTAGTTATATATATATATATATATAGTGGTTGTTAGTAAGTTATAATTATATAGATGAGATATATATATATATAGATAAGCACTAGTTAGCATTGATTAGTATATTTTTAGATTACCTTGTGTGAAACCAAGGTAATGAGAGTTGAGGTATCTTGGGTACGGGTAGTAAATATTAATAGGTATGTCAGTATATTAGTTAGTAGAGTATGGTATAATTTTAATTCATGTTAGTGTATAGTAAGGTGTATGGGTAGTTAGTTATATGTTAGATATTGTATTATCTTGTGATACCAAGGTAATGTCAAGGTATTGGTTTATGCTCAAGGTATTGAGTTTGTATATCAAGATGGGTGTGTAGGTGGTGTGATACCGCATTGGTTCAAAGCCAATGTATCCACTTAGCATTAGTTAGCTAGGAGTATTATATATTTTTTCTTGTATATATATCTTATAGTATTTTTATATCTAATAACTTGCATATCTTATGATACGGTACTTTGTTGGTATCATAATATCTTAGCATAACTAGTATGGCCTAGTTACATAGTGTATGGACTCATTATCCTAGAGATAGACTCATACAACCTAGAAATAGCTAGTTTGACCAATTTTGACTAGTTTGACCTAGAGTTGACCTAGTTTGACTGTTTTGACTTAGAAATAGCTTTATGACATAGAATTGAACTAGTTTAACTTATTTTTATTCCAAAACCTTGTATTAATGCAATATACCATATATAGGTCTGTGTGACACCATCTTGGGCATCGAGAGACACACCTTGATCAGGAGCTCAGGCGAGTATATTTCTCTGTTAGTTTTTATTTTATAATAGTGTATATATCTCATGTTCTAGAACTGTATACTTGATTCCGACATAGTGGTTTTACGGACTGGTACTATATGGGTCCTGTCAGGAGATGTTATCCCCTACCATCTTCAGTGGGTACTCCTTCACGTGTATTTCATCGTGTGTATCGGGTATTGATTTAGTGTACTTCGTGTTCACACACTGCTTGTGTTCAGTGTGCTTATATTCGTGTATACACACTGCTTGTGTTTAGTGTTCTCATATTCGTGTTCGTAACGTGTCGTGATTGGATCCATTGGTATTAGTTGGGGATGGGAGAGTAGGAGTTGATTATGTGATCAAGCCCCAGTGTATTTGTGTACATGTCGATTACATACCACACTTGTAATCGAATTACCTTATTGTATTCGTGTTCAACCTAAACCGATCACATAATGAACTTGTATTCCAAGGCACATTGGTTAAATTTCAGTTATTCCTTTTTATTGCAGATATTCATATTGCTTGTTCTTCTTTCCAGTACATTACCTGTTCACCCTAGTTCATTTCATTCTATTGTTTAGTTATCTTGTAATCTTTTCTATTATCTATTTTATATTCTAGATTATGTATTTGAAACTGCTTTCAGAGGTATATACTTCGCTTCAACCCTGACTGGATTTTTTTTTTTCCAGATGATTGGCTCATAGATCAGTGCCCTACATTCTAGGGGCCGCAGGAGTGCATACCAATAGAGGATACTTCTATAGACCAAGAGGACTTAGTTCCAGAGCTTGAGGAGGTTTAGTTTATTTTGGTGGATTTGTATTAGATTGTTATTGAGATTCAGGGCATGTATATTATTTCAGTCTTGTGGATTGTATTGTGATTCTTTTCTTCGTTATTTCATTCGTGCTCTATCTTCCTTAGTTTGCATTATGATTGAGTATAGTTACATTTATGAGATACCATATTGTTCCTCCTTTTGGAGTTGAGATGATTGATATATATATATATATATATATATATATATATATATATATTGTTGAGATGTTTAGTTAGTTAGAGTTGACCCAGACAGCGTTCTACCGTCGTTGCTGTAGCGTAGGCTGGACGTACCCACGTACTCGTGCCCGAATATCCGGACGCGGGTCGTGACACATTTTTAGTGGTGGCTCATGCAGGTCGAACTATCGCAATTAGAGCGATATCGTAGTAGCTATTAACAAGTCTAGAGTTTATCCAAATAAAATAAAATGAAACAAAATTCTCATATCAAAGTCAACTATAGTTGGTGGTGGGATTTACTATACCACGTCTTTTGTGTCTCTTGTGCACACGTCAAGGGTGACAGATGTTTGTCTTGATGTCCTTATCAAATTTTCTATTAGAAAAGATGGAAAGATAATAAAAAATATTTGGGACAAAAAATAAACTTGATTTTAGACTTGGCATAACCCAAAATCATCATTGTTTTCGGTTCGTCCAACCAAAAAAAATTATATGGGTCTACAAGAAGATAAAAATACGAATATATATATATATATCAAGGGCTTTTGGAGGGGAGATGGGAGGTTGGAGGAATCAGAGATCAGACGTGTTTTGGGAGCAGCCTTGGGAAGCAGTAGCAGAGGCAGGGAAATTTTCATTGGGGAGACGGCAGACACGCTAGAGTGGGGTGGAACGTCCAGCGGCAGCTTCACTCTTAGATCGGCATTCCAGGTAGCAAGGGGGGTGGTTCAGACGAATACGACGGTGAAGTGGAGTTGGAGTAACGACATTCTGCTCAAATAGTCGATCCTAGTTTAGAGAGCAATCAGGAGGATACTTCCGGTAGACGATGTTTTACAGGGTCATGGCTTCGATATGGTTTCTAAATGCAATTGATGTGCAGACCCGAAGGAGGAAACGCTAGAGCATGTCTTCGTGGGAGGCAGTTTGGCTCTCCAGGTTTGGGCTGTATTTGATAAAGCCTTCTCGCTGCAGATCAGAGGAAGGACGTTGGCCTAAGGTTAGAAGAATGGTGGAGAGATCCCAAATTGAAGCTCCACTGTATTAGTGGTGGCGATCTGTTGGACTCTATGGAAGAACTGAAAAAAGCAAGATATGAAGGGTGTAAATACACTATGCCTCTCTTGATCAAAGAGATTTTCAGATAGGTGAGCAAGGTGGAGGATGGATCCAAGATGTGGAAGGAATTGGAGGACGATTTAGCGCTCTCGGATAGAGGGTGGTAGATTTTTTACTCTTTTGGGTTCCATAATTTTGATTTTTGTGTAGTTAAGATGTTTTGCTTACGTGTGTAGCCTTACTTTTATATTTTGTGTTTTTGGCTATTTGAGGCCGTAGTGATATGAATAAATCTTTCTTCAAATATATATATATATATCACATCCTCATGAGATGGCTGCTGACCTGGAGAAGCATTTCTTTGGCGGTAATCTTATTCTTTCTTAACGTTGACATCGCTTCTATCACCTCCCGGTACGATCACCTCACTTTGTTCTCCTTACTCTGCTGGATTGAAAGCGGATGAAAGAGAACTTCTTTCTCTTTTAGGAGAAATTGTTCTAGCTTCTTCTCCCACCTCAAGTGTTGATTTTCATTTCTTAGTTAAGCGGTGAGTTTTCTCGTAGGACTGTGGCAAGCAAGGCACAGTCAGTTCCAGTCCCACGCTGGGTAAACTCCTGCCTCCCCCATACCTCTACCACTGATGATGATTCAACTATAATTAGCGCAACGGTTATGTGCCCCTGCATCTCGACCCGGGTTCAGCTAGCCTGACTCTTGCTCTCGAACTGGCTTGGTTCGCCTCCCTTCGGTCGCCTTGGTCAAGCATTAGAACCGGAACTGGAACACTCACAGAAACAGAGGGGAGCGGGGGGAGGCCCACTAAATCCATGGGTCCCGAAATCCTGCTTTGGTGGGCTTGCCCCAAGGTGACACCCACTTCACTTTCACTTAGGCCCGGGCCAAGTCAGTGAGGGGACCCTGTCGGGCTCCTTCCCCCCCAAAAAATAAACTGTATGTGGGAGTTTTGAAAGCTCACAACTTCTCTTTTTTAGCTCTAGCTTATTTGCTACGCGCCTTTAATAACCCTCCAGAACTTCTTATAGAATTCCCCTGGCAGCCCATCGGGTCCAGGCGATTTGTTATTGGGGAGAGTTTTCACGCGCTGACCGAGTAGCTACAACTTCAAGAGGGGAATTTGTTCCAAAGCATGTCCCAAAATATATATATATATATATATATCAAGAAAAAAACTAGTTGCTATATAACTAAAACGAGTAGCAATCAATTGAAAGGGAAAAGTGTACGAGCAAAATAGGTGTTTCAATCCATCAAACAGGATATTTGAATGGAAGATGAGGGCTAACACAAACAAGTTGAATGAAAGATGGGAACATGGAAGCTTTTTGAATGGGCTATGCTATGACTACAACCAAATGCCTACAACTCTCTTATAACCGTCATGTGGCGGCCACGTGGTACTCATGTGGTGGCCGTCCATTGAAGGAGGGAGGAGAGGTGGGATCCTGTGGCTGTCCGGGTGGCTGCCACGTGGCAGCCGTTCATTGGGGAAAGAGGTGGGATCGGGTGTGGCCCATATAACAGAGGGAAGATATGGTTGTAAGAAGGTTGTAAGCATTTGGTAGTAAACTTAGCATTATTGTTTTTGAATTGGTAGATGAGGGTAGGTTGCTGAGTCCAGTTTGGATGGTAGTTGTTTCTACCTCATTTCTAGCACAGTTTTAAGATTAATATACAAATACTGGTTTCGGTTATTTCAAGCAAAATTATTCTCTTAATATTTGTGGACATCATTAATAATATATTAGAAATTTTTAGAGACTAATGATACCTAACAATATTTAATAAATTGAAAAAAGAAAACCTAGTTAATAACTGGCACCTAGTAGAAACTCGACCGTTTGTTGATGTTGGTGGTAAATAAGATGGTCGACGATGCCGATAGCAAGTGACGGCTAGGGCCAGATGATGGTGAAGGTGGCAAGCAGGGCTGGCCCTGAGATTCTGAGGACCCTGTTCAAAAACTGAATATAAGACCCTATTTTATGTATAAAAAAATCTATGTCATATATAAATGACGCTAAGTGTAATTTATTTTTTCTTAAAAAATAACCCATGTGTACAAGTAAAAATTAATCAGAGAATATCCTTTAACTTCCATGTATGACAAGAATTGTATTGATCAAAAGACTATAACATCTAAATATTAGAAAAATACTACTCAAATTTATAAAATCTACATAAACTCATTTGTAGAAGAAGTTTGTAAGCAAAGAGAAGATGAAGTATGTTGATCAAAATATTCCACATACATACTAGCAAAAAAAAAATTATTCGAAGGTATTTTGGTTTGAATCATCTTTTATTTTTCAAAAACTCGTGTTTTATTTATTATGATTGTTCAAAAATACACCAAGTTACAACCTTATATTGATTTTCCGCAAAGGTTAAAGGTTTCTGGCATGTAAAAGCCATTTTAACAAAACAAATTAAAATAATACACAGGAAAAAAATTTAAAACCACATTTTATTCCAAAGAACTTGTTTTACTTGCTAATTATATAAAATTTTGTTCAAAAATATATCGAATTATTTCTTGAAACATGTATTTTTCTAGTAGAGGCTTGAGGTTTTTGGATATAAAAGCTATATTAAAAACAAGCACTTTACCACTTGAGCTACAATACTACATTATCATATTTAACTATTTATTGTAAAAATATCATAACAACAAACTTCCAAAATTAACGGCCCTTTAATACAGAGGACCATGTTCGATCTCCCTAGATGAACATGCTCAGGGCCGACCCTGGTGGCAAGGTTGACTGTAGTTTCGGCAGGTTCTAGACGATAATGTTAGTTGAATTTTATTTTTTGAAAGGGAAAATAAAATTTATTAAATAATGACATGGTTCATCTTCCGCACATAGGTTGGATAAGTCTTCACACCTAAATCACAACAAACGCACAAATAATTACTAAAACAAAATCCATGCATTTAATATTTTATTAATTATCTTTTCAACAATAGACATGTACCATTTATATAGAAGGAACAACTGAAAAAGACAACTACTACTCCGGACTAAAAAAGTGTAAAATTCAACTAAATGATAGCTATTAATAAGTCTAGAGTTTATCCAAATAAAATAAAATAAAATTCTCATATCAAAGTCAAATGTAATTGGTGGTGGGGTTCACTATATCACGTCTTATGTGTCTCCTGTACACACATCAAGGGTGACGGATGTGTCTTGATGTCCTTATCAAAATTTCTATTTAGAAAAAAAATGGAAAGCTAATAAAAAATATATGGGACAAAAAATAAATTAACTTGGTTTTAGACTTGGCACAACCCAAAATTATCATTGTTTTCGGTTCGTCCAACTAAAAAAAAAAATCCTAAAGACTTGGAGAGCTCGAGGAAATGACCTCGACGACCATAGCGAGCCAAAGGACGACAACCCTTCAGAGCCGACCCTTCTTCGTGATCGGCCATGGCGAGCTCTCCCGACGGCCATGGCAAACTCGAGGATACGACCTCGACGACGAACTCGCTGCCAGAGGACGACGACCCTTCGGAGCCGGCCCTTCTTCGAGATCGGCCATGGGAGCTCCCCCTACGGCTTCGATCACCAGGAACGGGAAGAACCTCGCTGGACAGGGTGGGGACGATCCCCAATGACTTCAACGAGGGAGGTTGTAGGGACGATGGGCAGCGTCGGGAGGAACTATCACGCCACAGAAGCAAAATACTAGAGAGCAGGGGCAGACAAAGCCAGCTACGTATACCAGAGTACTCTATACCACGAGATACGGTCATGACTGTCTAGACATGTGAAGGTTTACTCTACAATCCTTCTTCAAGAATCCTACGTATCTCAATCTCAAGCAAGCAGTTACAAGATGTATGATTACCAAACATATAATAGTAAAGCGTCCAAAACTATACATATACAGATGATCATGAATCTAGTTACAAAATAAAGAACTAGTAAGAGTACACTGTTATATGATCAGCTCTATCTATAGTCTATAATATGTTTTACATGTAGGCTCGCAAGTTAGAATGTCAAATCCCAAACACGAGCTAAACACGTGCTCGATAGCTAAATGCCTCAAAAGAATAATGTACAAGATCAGGTGGGTGATGAAGAAGAAACCCACTCATGTCCTCGAGTGCTTCTCGTGTTAACTATCTTGAGGAGAAAAGTACGAAAGATCCTGCGGTTCTGCTATAAAATCTGGCCATACAAAACCAGTAGGGTTAGATCCCAAAACAGCAAGTACCACAAGGGAGCCAAACTAATGAACCAAAACCAGCATGCAGATAAATCAATAAGATATAGTACAAAAAATATTTAAATAAGTGTAGCATGTAAAATAACAGCTAAACATGCTCTGGAGTATTAAACAGAGATATCTGGAGTCAGGCTTCAATTACTGTTCTCAGGATCAGTTGTTGAAAATAAATTAGGACGGAACTAGACTGGAAATCAAGCAATCACGTCCATTCTTGTCCTACGCATTTCTATCATTAACTAACTAGGGTTATCAAAGTCCTAATTACTAACATATGCAGTTTGAGATTCCATACAGCCACATGTCATGCAGACTATCCAAATCATTCAGACGTAAGGGATACATAATATAATTAACATATATAGATATTTTAACTTGTAATGCAACACTCGACAGTGTGCTGGAAGTGTACCCTCACTACGGAGAGCTCCAAATCTATCAAGTGATGCTGGGATGTCGGAATTATATGTAGACAAAAAATCTCTCTAGATGCTTCTAATTCATTTATGCTAGTTATTATCCTGGACAAGTTATCAAGAATTTTTAATCATGGTGCTCGGGAATTTGTCTTAGACATGATGCAGGACAGGACATGACAGTAGCTTGACAAGTACATTTAAGACAGGAACAAGCGAATCAACCACAAAAATTATCTTAACAGTTCAAACATTTCAGTTCAAGAAATTCTAGCATGTCAGGAATACGCTTCGTCGAGTCACTGTCAGGAATATTAGTACAGTATCAGGATTATCATTTATAAAGTACAATCACTAGATCATGTCAGAAAATTAAGATCAATATCAAGAATGTCATGCTCAAGAATAACCAAAAATAAAGGGATAAAAGAGAACTAGAGAATCATCAAAAGTTAAGCATGTTAAAGAGAATACTGGCATACAGATGCATAAATTAACAATTCAGGGTTGGCACATAAAATTAGGCAAGAGTATAATATCCGCGCACAATGGGACCAAAACTACTATTGGTGCACAAACGAGCATTGACGAACAAATGGGCACTGGCGCACAAACCGGCACTGGCAGGTCTACTAAAAGACAACACAAGTCTCGAAGCATGGCACAACAGTCGAGATAATTCTGCAGTCGAGAACACAATTGTCGAGAATGGTCAGAAGGCATTGCTTACGAAGGGCTACAAAGTGTGTCGTATCTGGAGAATGCCACATAGTGAGCCATACAACAAAGTGCGCCATTCTCCAGAAGGGACAAAAGTGCGCTGGTAAGAAAAGTTTACCAAGGTGCGCCAACTCTGCAATATCTGCAAAGTACGCCAACTTGGCTTTTAGCCAGTGGCGTACATTCTTGATGACTTGCAGACCCACTCAAAAGTACACCAAGTAGGATTGGCGTACTTTTTTGAAGGAATCATCTTAAGTACAAAACGTACGTAGGAGTAGAGAAGTGCGTCCAGAGTACTTAACATATCTTAGCACATTTTCTAACAAAATTGTGAAACATACACAAGTGCGCTCACTGGAACTTCGCTAATACGACAAGGGTTCCCGGTGTACTTTTTGTATACATTCTCAGACCAACTTTGCATTCTCTGACTTGCTGTTCTCGGACTGCAAGAGCAACAATACAAGGAAATCAAAATCATCATGAAACAAGTTCTAAGTATTAAGCAGATGAAACATATCAAGTAATTAAACAAGTTATACTAAGAATCAAAACAAGATCCATTGTTGTTCCTTCGGTTGGCAAGATATACTTTCCTACGGTCAAGTTCTAGCCTAATACTACCAAGGTTATCCACGGCCAAGGCCAAGCTCGGCTGCTTTCGGTGAAGGCTGAAGAAGTGGAGAAGGAAAGAGAAAGGAAAGGAAAAGTGAAGAAAAGAGAAACGTTTGCTTATATAGGCAAATGATTGATTGTAGGCCATTGGATCATAATCTATGCCCTCACCCGGGTTCATCACAGCCATGCATAGAAAAACCAAGGGGCCAACGGTCCAAAGCATGCAACTAAGGATAAACTTGCAAAAACAACATAAACAATGAATAAATAGCATAAATCATAAAATAAGCAATTAAACATAAAGCAAGATATACACGTATAATACGTGTATATCGGGTACGTATACTAAAACAGTGAGCAATGGCCAGCAACACGCACCGATGGACAACCCAATTTAATGGATCCATCAGGGCATGCTTAAGCTGTAGTCTAGCCGTAAAATGTTACAAGTCTCAGGTATTTCTAATCTCATCCACAGAATAATACAGATTAATGCCAGAAATATTGCAATGGAAATAAATAAGCAATCTTAAACAAGGTTATCTCGGGAAACAAATTCGAGAATTATTCTGTTACATTTAAGAAGAAAGACAGGAAATAAAATACTGAAATGGAAATACTGTGTATATGAAGCCGGTGCTCAGGAGAAGTCTTCTGCCACTATCTCGTCCTCTGCTCCTGGTTCTGCTCCAAGGAGTGCTCCTGTACCGTATACCTCGGGGTAGATCTCTGCGGCTATACCTGGGGACATAGTCCATTTCAGGTCCTCAGGGGACATAACAAGGTACAAAAAATACAAGCCAAAACATATGCAGTGCAGCAATTAAATAAACAGCAGGGTAATTATGTAAACCAGCTAGTGATATGCAAGTGAGAGTTTTAGTCATACTCAGGCTGAGACTACTACAGGATCAGTGTCGAAGAAATCATAGCAGTATTTTCTCGAAGAGCCAGTAAGGAACCAATCAGCTAGAAATGCCTGTCCTTGGTTCCAATTTGGAGACAAGGGCAAAAACGGTAGTTTCGGGCCAAAACGGGGTCCACCGGTGGGCCCGCTCTGCACCGAAAAATGCGTCTAGGTCAAAGGTCTCCAAATTCACCAAACTCAGTGTCAACAGGTCAGAAACACTGATACGAACTCAACGGAACTTTCAGAATTGAATTCCGATGAGCCGAACACAAAATCGTCCATCGAGCGGGGCCTCTGGGGCCCACGACACGCGATTTCGTCAACGTTCTCAGAATCGAACCAAACTTGACCCACAGGACCAACGTATTAATACGAGTCCGATGGCACAAGTTTCGTCTCGATCCGACGTGTGTACACAAAGTTAGGGCAAAATGCAGAAAAGTCAGATACGGGGCGATGTCCGCGGATACGCGTTTATTTCGGTGTGCACGCACACCCGAATCAGCTTCTGCGAAATCCCGCACGTCCGTATCGACGACGCGCACGTATCTGTAAAGACCGCGCGCGACCAAGTCGTCCCGTTTGGCGGGGCGTACTCAGTTCCGGGGTAAAACAGGGTCTGGTTTTTCCTGTTTTTGGATCGCGATGTGCGATCACCACAGGACGCGATACCCCGAGCGGTTTGTCCGGGCACCGAGAGGGTCACACAGGCTTCGCAACGCAATTTACGGAATCGAAAACGGAGCTACGAGCAAAAAGTTACACGCACCTGAAGGGGACCCGAAAACCAGGGTCGAATCGTGTCCGACTCGTGTCGGACACGCGAATCAAATTAGGGTTAGGGTTTACTGTGCTGGGCTTCTCGCCGGAGGACGGCGACTGGGCGGCCAGGCAATGGCGGAGGGGAGGGACAGCGGGGCACGCGGCTGACGGCGGTGGAGTCCGGGCACGCGGCGGCGCGGGCACGGCGAGGCGGAGGCGCTGCTGCTGTTGCTGCGGCTGGGACGAAGGAGGAGGGGAGGAAGGAGGAGCTGCGAGCGGCGGCGTCGAGGCGGAGGGGTGCTGCGGGCGGTGGTCGACGGGGGCTAGGGTGGCTGACGGTGGCTGGCGGAGTGGGCCTAGGCGGTGGAAGGAGAGAGGAGAGGGAGGCCTAGGGTTTTTATAGGGGGATGGGGGCCGGAGAAGGCGGGGAGAGGGGCGGTGAAGGCGGAGCGAGGGGGTGGCGTGGCGAGGGGCGTGGGTGACTGGCCGGGCGGCGCTGCGCCGGCGGCGGAGGCGGCGCGAGACGCGGGGAGAGGGGAGCTGAGACGTGCGGGTTGCGGGCGGGTAGCGGGCACGGGTCGGGTTCGGGCAGACCCGACCCGACCCGGTATGGCTGGGCTGGGTTCGGGTCTGTTGGGCCGGGCTGGGCCGGCCCAACGAGCTTTAGGGTAAAGGGTTTATTAATAATAATAATAATAACAATAATAATACAATTAATTAATAATTAATTAAATAAATAAATAAATAAAAACTTTTTAGGTGTTTTAAAATAGGTCCGGGGCCCAATAAATTCCAGAAAAATTGTCCTAAGTCCAGTTTTTCATTTTACACCCAAAAATATTATTTTTATAATATTTTAATACTGTTTATTATCATTTAAAAATCATTGAATAATTAAAACCCTGTTTTTAAATTACAGAAAAATCCCAGAAAAATCCAGAAAATTCTGAAAAATCCAGTTTTTAAAATTTTGAAAAAAATAGGGGGTTTACAATCTACCCCCCTTAAGAGGATTGCGTCCTCGCAATCAAAGAATAACCGGTCAACAGAGATGACGCGGTCGCAAACACTGTTCGAAACACGTCACAAGATACTTAGGGAAATATCGTTTCCCTAAGAATGAAAGTTATGCACTTTCCAGAGAAAATCTAGTTAAAGCAAAAGACTATGACATTTTAGAAAAACCAGGTTATTATTAACAAGTTATAAATTACTAGGTTGGGGCTAAGGTCACGAACCAATAGGCACGAGCTACACAAGACTAAAACGGATAACTATAAATCACTTACTCGCATCAGCGTCCTCCAAAGTCATCGCGTAAGCCTGCTCTCGTCCTTGAGGTAGATTCCTCTGCTGTTGCTGAGCTTGCTGGTAGGGTGCTGCTCTAGGTGCTGGTGGAGTTTGCGGGTTCGCCCTTGGTGCTCCTTCTCTACGCTCAGGGCAGTCTCTCACTGCATGCTGTCTGGATCCGCAGCCTAAGCATAGTCCGAGTTTACGTCTACACTCCTTCTCGACATGGCCTATCTTGCCGCAGTAGTAACAGGTAGGAAGGTAGAAGGCTTTTGGTGCTGCTGCTGGTGGCGAGCTTATTTGTTGACGCTTTACAGACTCCTCTTGTGCTGCTTTGGTTGGTGCGGATGTGGAGGGCCGCTTCAGTCTGGTCTCTCTCTTGGTGACGCACTCTATGCGTCTAGCCGCAGCAAGAACGTCCGAGTATGATGTTGGTACGACGGACCCAATTAGTTTTTGCAGCTCAATATTCAGTCCGTCGAAGAATTTCTCGGCCTTCTCTTCCTCAGTCGGGATCAGGGTGGGGGCGAAGCGGCTCAGACGAATAAATTCTGCGTTGTACTCTTCCACCGTCATAGAGTCCTGAGTGAGGCAATTAAACTTGTCCCGCAGTTCTGATCGAGCGATGGCAGGAATGTACATCTCTTGGAAGAGCCTGGAGAACTCCTCCCAAGTGACTCGGTCTGGTCCGAGTCGCGTCTCCTTGGATAGCCACCAGTGATGAGCGTTGTCCGTCAATTGCATTCTGACGGCAGTCATCCAACGTTCCCAGGGAAGCTCAGCTGCTTCAAGTTGATGCCGTATGTTGGTGAGCCACTCGTGAACTTCTGTGGGCTCCTCTTTTCCAAAAAAGTGCGGGGATTCAGTTGACGAAAGTCAGTGATTGAGCCTGTCGCTGGCCGTCGAGTTGGTAGGTTGGCCTGCTCCAGTGCAGTTACAATGCTGTCCCTCAAGAAATTAGCTTCGCGACGCTGAGCCTCGTGTTGGACTTGTTGTTGGGCTTGCATCATCGCGTAGATCAGTTGGAATATCTGTTGCCCGTCAATCAGCTGTCCTTGTGGGAATAAGGGCATTGGTGGGACGAACTACGGCGGAGGTGGGATGTCATCGCGCCAGAATCGGGAGGTAGGTTGGCCTGCCTGCTGGCTCTGTTGAGTTGAGGGAGCTCCACCGACTGGTGTCACTTCGTCGTCATAGGTGACACCTGTAGCTTGTGGTGTTCTGACGGGAGTCTTGTTGCATTCTTGTGGGTCCATTTTCCTGTATCCAAAATAACCAATAAGAGGCGCACAGGAATCAAGGCAAGATGCAAGTCAAAATTAGTTCGAGTACGATACAGATATCAAAACGATTCAAGCAAGTGGATGAGATTCTAAAAACTTATCCTATTCTTTATTGCAGGCCTGTTCGGTCCCTGAGTTAAAACCGAACAATTTCGTCGTAGACCTGCATGGCCCACCACAAAAACTATGTCACGCCCCAGTCCCAAAATGCCGAGGGACTGAGCACGTGAGCAATGGCCAGCAGCACGCACCGATGGACAATCTAATTTAATGGATCCATCAGGGCATGCTTAAGCTGTAGTCTAGCCGTAAAATGTTACAAGTCTCAGGTATTTCTAATCTCATCCACAGAACAATACAGATTAATGCCAGAAATATTACAATGGAAATAAATAAGCAATCTTAAACAAGGTTATCTCGGGAAACAAATCCGAGAATTATTCTGTTACATTTAAGAAGAAAGACAGGAAATAAAATACTAAAATGGAAATACTGTGTATATGAAGCCGGTGCTCAGGAGAAGTCTTCTGCCACTATCTCGTCCTCTGCTCCTGGTTCTGCTCCAAGGAGTGCTCCTGTACCGTACACCTCGGGGTAGATCTCTGCGGCTATACCTGGGGACATAGTCCATTCCAGGTCCTCAGGGGACATAACAAGGTACAGAAAATACAAGCCAAAACATATGTAGTGCAGCAATTAAATAAACAGCAGGGTAATTATGTAAACCAGCTAGTGATATGCAAGTGAGAGTTTTAGTCATACTCAGGCTGAGACTACTACAGGATCAGTGTCGAAGAAACTATAGCAGTATTTTCTCGAAGAGCCAGTAAGGAACCAAAGCTCTATATCAGAGTCTAAGGCACCGCCAGATAAAAGTATTTATATTATATTATATTCAGCCTTGATATTATAATACTCTCCCCACCCCATGAAATCTCACGTCACAGTTCCAGAATATATCAGGTAAAAGTCACGCAAGTTTAAACTAATGTAATGAGTCAGGCTAGAATCTAAGCATGTAAACTGGAAATAACATGAAAATGTCGCCTATACGGAATCACCAGGTATATCTCAGGCAATTCCGTCACATGAAGAGTGTCAGGTGTCCTGGGTTGAGCAGTTAAACAAGTTCACATATGAAGCTACAGAAATCAAGTAAAATACTATAACCAGAAATATCTGAGAATTGGCAAGCTTTACTTGCCCACTGATGTATAACTAAGTCCAGGAGATAGGTAGCAAAGCTGCAAGTTTTGGCAAGGTACACTTGCCTGTGGTTCCGGTTTGGTTTGCAATTCTGACTTCGGCGGGAATTGCAGGCGGTACTCCGGTTGCTGAAATAAATATCACCATCAGATCCAGAAAATATTAATCAGCTAGAAACGCCTGTCCTTGGGTCTAATTTGGAGACAAGGGCAAAAACGGTAGTTTCGGGCCAAAACGGGGTCCACCGGTGGGCCCGCTCTGCACCGAAAAATGCGTCCGGGTCAAAGGTCTCCAAATTCACCAAACTCAGTGTCAACAGGTCAGAAACACTGATACGAACCCAACGGAACTTTCAGAATTGAATTTCGATGAGCCGAACAAAAAATCGCCCGTCGAGCGGGGCCTGTGGGGCCCACGACACGCGATTTCGTCAACGTTCTTAGAATCGAACCAAACTTGACTCACAGGACCAGCGTATTGCTACGAGTCCGATGGCGTAAGTTTCATCTCGATCCGACGTGTGTACACAAAGTTAGGGCAAAATACAGAAAAGTCGGATACGGGGCGATGTCCGCGGATACGCGTTGATTCCGGTGTGCACGCACACCCGAATCAGCTTCTGCGAAATCCCGCACGTTCGTATCGACGACGCGCACGTATCTGTGAAGACCGCGCGCGACCAAGTCGTCCCGTTTGGCGGGGCGTACTCAGTTCCGGGGTAAAACAGGGTCTGGTTTTTCCTGTTTTTGGATCGCGGTGTGCGATCACCACAGGATGCGATGCCCCGAGCAGTTTGTCCGGGCACCGAGAGGGTCACACAGGCTTCGTAACGCAATTTACGGAATCGAAAACGGAGCTACGAGCAAAAAGTTACACGCACCTGAAGGGGACCCGAAAACCAAGGTCGAATCGTGTCCGACTCGTGTCGGACACGCGGATCGAATTAGGGTTAGGGTTTACTGTGCTGGGCTTCTCGCCGGAGGACGGCGGCTGGGATGCCAGGCAACGGCGGAGGGGAGGGACAGCGGGGCACGCGGCTGACGGCGGCGGAGTCCGGGCACGCGGCGACGCGGGCACGGCGAGGCGGAGGCGCTGCTGCTGTTGCTGCGGCTGGGACGAAGGAGGAGGGGAGGAAGGAGGAGCTGCGAGCGGCGGCGTCGAGGCGGAGGGGTGCTGCGGGCGGTGGTCGACGGGGGCTAGGGTGGCTGACGGTGGCTGGCGGAGTGGGCCTAGGCGGTGGAGGGGGAGAGGAGAGGGAGGCCTAGGGTTTTTATAGGGGGATGGGGGCCGGAGAAGGCGGGGAGAGGGGCGGTGAAGGCGGAGCGAGGCGGTGGCGTGGCGAGGGGCGTGGGTGACTGGCCGGGCAGCACTACGTCGGTGGCGGAGGCGGCGCGAGACGCGGGGAGAGGGGAGCTGAGACGTGCGGGTTGCGGGCGGGTAGCGGGCACGGGTCGAGTTCGGGCAGACCCGACCCGACCCGGTATGGCTGGGCTGGGTTCGGGTCTGTTGGGCCGGGCTGGGCCGGCCCAACGAGCTTTAGGGTAAAGGGTTTATTAATAATAATAATAATAACAATAATAATACAATTAATTAATAATTAATTAAATAAATAAATAAATAAATAAATACTTTTTAGGTGTTTTAAAATAGGTCCGGGGCCCAATAAATTCCAAAAAAATTGTCCTAAGTCCAGTTTTTCATTTTACACCCAAAAATATTATTTTCATAATATTTTAATACTGTTTATTATCATTTAAAAATCATTGAATAATTAAAACCCTGTTTTTAAATTACAGAAAAATCCCAGAAAAATCCAGAAAATTGTGAAAAATCCAGTTTTTAAAATTTTAAAAAAAAACAGGGGGTTTACAACTCTCAACTCAGAAAATTTCGTCCTCAAAATTTTAATAAGGCACGGGGTCTAACAAGAAACTTTGGGGACATGCACTCAAGGCAAGCAAGGGCATACGGAAATCAAGCACAATCCTAGAACAAGACACGCATGCACAAGACAAGATTAGGGACGAGATATACGAACTGTAAACTCCCTCGACCAGATTTCAGTAATTTAGGATTATTTTTAGCTAATTAGAATTATTGCAACTTTTTAAAATTTATTTTGCTTACATATCCTATTGATTTGTGTACCTGTCCCTCACACATTTAATTAGAGCATTACACTAGCTGTTATCACCAAACAAATTCACATACCTGCCCTAGGCATGTTAGACTATTTTTTTGAATTTTGTGCAACTCCCAGATACTTTATTTTGAGCCTCGTTTGAGACGCACAAATATCGTTACAAACGTCCGTATTTATTTCCTATTTAATTTTCTGCTCTTTACCCATCTCTGTACCCCTAGGGATTTGAGGCCCAACATGCACCTGTTTTACCCAAACAAAAATATGTTAATATTCTACCTTGAATATACTACAATTAGTATATTGACACCGTAATAAAATTATTACCCTACCTGCCTCTAAATAATTAAAGAACACCGTGCGCAGTATTTATTAATTAATAAATACGGTGATCCGTATCACCCAAAGAACCAAGCCCTGCCCCTGCCCAGGCTCACCCCCATACCCCCAAGGCACTCCCCCAGCTTTCTCCTTCATTTCTGTGCAATTCAGTATTTCTAGGAATCAGTGTTTTTAATCAGACAAATTACGTAATTACGTAAAATACCAATTTTAGGACCTATTTACAATTTATGGAATTTCAGGGGTTTTTCTGCAATTTTCCCTGTGAGGTGTCACCCCCCTATTGGCTGGTGAACATGGACCGTCCATGTGGCCATGGGACCCACCAAAATATCTGAAAATATCAGTCATAAATATCCTAGGAATTAAATTACATAAATACCCCTAACAAATTCCTTAATTACATTTATATCCTAAACCCTATAAATACAGCCCCTTCTCCCCCCATTCCGAACACACCCCACCACCAGCACGGCCACCCTCCGCCCACCGGACCGCCACTAAACCCTTCGCCACTTCCCTGCCCTTCCCTCCGACCACTGCCACCCCCCTCCGGCCAGCCTAGGGCCTCTACAGCACCCAACTCCCATCGCCACCACAGCACTACTCCACCACCCAACCACCCCCAACCACCGCCCACCGCCGTCGTGGACCACCTCCACCACCCCCAAACGCCTCGCCGCCACCTCCTCCATCGATCTGACCCTCCACCACCGCCCCACGACCACCACTCCGGCCGCCCTCACCCCCGCAGCCCCTCCGACCTCACCCACACCAGCACTGCCAACCCCATCCCGACCGCCTCCAGCCGCCACCACCGCCACCCCTGACCTCCGCCACCACCACCAGACCCTTCGCCACCCTCCCCTCCATCGACCCATCTGCATACACCGCCTCCTCCGCCACCACCCTGGCCGCAGCAGCCCCCGCAAGCCACCGCTGCTGCTGCTGTTGTTAAACGCTGCTGCCACTGCCACCGTTCCCCCGGCCAGCCACCGCCACCTCCGCCGTCGTCCTCCCGCCGACGACGAGCTGTGGGCCCCCCTGTCGACCGGTCAGATATAAATACATGTATAATACGTATAATTACGTAAATATGTATATGCATGTATATATGTATATATATGTATATATATATATTTATATATATTAATATATATATTATATTATATATTTAATTAAATACAGTATATACAGTAAATAAATATGTATTTATATTTCTGTATTTTCATTTTTTTATTATTATTTATATGTATATGTATATGTATATGTATATAAATATATATATATCTATGTATATATATATGTAATTATATAATTATATATATATTACTATATACATATAATATATATATACTTAAATACAGTATTATATACAGTATATTATATATAATTATACATATATATGCATCTTTTATTTTCTTTTTCTTTTATATATATATATATATGTATTATATATATATATATATATATATATATATATATATATATATATATATGTATTATTATATATATGTAATATTATATATATTATATATAATTATTATTATTTTTATTATTATTAATACAGTATATATATATATACAATATATATATTATTATATTATATTATATTATATTATATATATATATATATATATATATATATATATATATATATATATATATATATATGTATATATTTATTTATGTATTATACATATATAATTATATATCATATAAGTATATTATTATATATGTATATGTATATGTATATGTATATATATACCTTTCATTTTCTTTATATATATGTATATATATCTATTATTTATATATGTATATATATATATATATATATATATATATATATATATATATATATATATATATATATATATATATATATATATATATATATATGTAGGCCATTTCATTTATTTATATATATGTATATATACATATTACATATATATGTATATATATATATTATAATATATTTATGTCTTTTTCATTTCTTCTTTATATATATGTATATATATCTATATGTATATATTTATATAAGTATATATATATATCTATATATTGTGATATATATGCATAATATATTATAGTATATACTATATGCCCTTCTATGTTTTTACATATATATATAATATATATTTATATAAATATGTTACATAAACTATATATATATGTACACCTATATATATATATAAGTACATATATATATATATATATATATAGGGTATATATATATATATACCCTATATATATACTAAGAGCGCGATTTTGGTACTCCCAATGCCAAATTTCGACGTCGTCTTAGGCATGGACTGGTTAATCCAGAACAATGCTATCCTAGACTGCCTAAAAGGTAGTGTCACCTTTAGACCACCAGGACACCCGGAGTTCGAATACGTACGAAGTACCATCAAGCAAGGAGTAGGCCAGACTCCTAGAGCTTACATGGAGATGGAGATAGCACCCCCAGCACTCGTTGTAGAATTCGAAGACGTATTCCCGGAGGAATTGCCAGGCCTACCGCCTGACAGAGAAGTAGAGTTCACTATTGAGCTGATACCCGGAGCTGCACCGGTATCCTTAAATGTGTACCGACTGGCGAAGAAGGAGCTTGACGAGCTGAAGCTGCAACTGGAGGAATTGCAAATCAAGAGATTTTTTCGTCCTAGTGCATCACCCTGGGGAGCACCAGTGTTGTTTGTACCAAAGAAGGACGGAACATATCGGATGTGTATTGATTACAGAGCCCTCAATGCTTTGACAATCAAAAAAAAGTACCCCTTGCCGCAGATTGACGACCTGTTCGATCAACTGACAGGAGCTGTGGTATTCTCAAAGATAGACTTGAGATCAGGCTATCATCAGGTCAAAGTACGGAGAGAAGACATTCCAAAGACAGCATTCGGGACTCGCTATGGTCATTACGAGTTCCTGGTGATGCCTTTTGGACTGACTAATGCACCAGTCGTATTCATGAACCTGATGAACAGAGTCTTCCACCAATATCTGGACCAGTTCATGGTAGTCTTCATCGACGACATCTTGGTGTATTCAAAGAGCCACGAGAAGCACGAAGAGCACTTGAGACTAGTGCTAGAGACGCTGAGACGTGAGAGCCTTTATGCTAAGCTGAGCAAGTGCGAGTTTTTCCTTGATAGTGTCGCTTTTCTTGGACACGTGATCACAGGAGAAGGCATCTCGGTGGACCCAGCAAAGATCTCATCTGTGGAGACATGGCCAACCCCGACCAACATCTCAGAGGTGAGAAGCTTTCTAGGACTTGCCGGATATTACCGGAGGTTCGTAGAAAACTTTGCAAGAATCGCGGAGCCAATTACCCGTCTTACCCGCAAGGAGCAGGAGTTCATCTGGTCTGAGAAATGCCAGACAGCTTTCGATGAGTTGAAGAAGCATCTAACTACTGCCCCCATTTTGACTATACCATCTGGATCAGGAGGTTTCGTAATCTATAGCGATGCATCCAGAAAAGGATTGGGTTGTGTCTTAATGTAACATAGGAAGGTTGTAGCTTATGCCTCAAGACAACTAAGGACTCATGAGAAAAACTATCCCACTCACGACTTGGAGCTTGCCGCAGTCATCTTCGCCCTGAAGTTATGGAGACATTATCTATACGGCAAACGAGTGGAAATATTCACCAATCAGAAGAGCCTGAAATACGTCTACACTCAGAAGGACCTGAACCTAAGACAAAGACGATGGCTCGAAGTGATGACGGATTTCGAGATCGATCTGCAGTACCATCCAGGGAAGGCTAATGTAGTAGCTGATGCACTAAGCAGAAGACCCTCAGCATTCTTTATGATCACCCAACAAGGTCTATTGAGAGATCTAGAAAAGTTGGGAATAAAGGTCATTATGCCAGGGATTGACGGTCAATTGTCAAACTACCAGTTACAATCAACATTGGTCGAAAGAATCAAAGCTGCACTGCCAACAGATGCAAGATTTCAGAGGCTTAGACAAAGAACAGAGGCTGGAATCCAGACAGGATGTCGCATACACGAAGATGGGACTCTAAGATGTGGAGAATGTCTTTATGTTCCAAATGAAGAACTTCGTGAGGAGCTGATGTCAGAAGCTCACAGCTCAACATACTCTATACATCCAGGAGGCACAAAGATATACAGAGACCTACGACAATACTACTGGTGACATGGAATAAAGCGAGAGATAGCACGCTTTGTGGCAAAATGCCTGGTGTGTCAGCAAGTCAAGGCTGAACATCAGAGATCAGCAGGTCTACTTCAACCCCTCCCAATACCCGAGTCGAAATGGGAACACATTACGATGGACTTTGTTACGGGCTTCCCAAGAAGTCCCAGTGGTCGTAATGTTGTATGGGTGATCGTAGATAGACTCACAAAGGCTGCTCATTTCCTACCTTTCAGAGTCGGACAATCTATAAAAGTCTTGGCAGACATGTACATGAAGGAGATAGTGCGTCTACATGGAGTACCAGTCAGCATAGTATCTGACAGAGATACGAGGTTTACATCTTACTTTTGGCGAAGTATGCAAGAAAGTCTTGGTACCCGCCTCAAGTTCAGCACCTCGTATCATCCGCAGACAGATGGCCAATCAGAGCGCACCATCCAGACACTAGAAGATATGTTGAGAGCCTGCATGCTTGATTTCAGCGGATCATGGAAAGATCATTTACACCTGGTAGAATTTTCCTACAATAATAGCTATCAAACGAGAATTCAAATGGCTCCCTTTGAAGCTTTGTATGGCAGGAAATTTCGTTCCCCAGTATGCTGGAGCGATGTTGGCGAAAGACAGATCTTGGGACCAGAATTGGTTGTTCGTACGATGGAGAAAGTAAAGAAGATCCAAGGGCACCTGCGAGCAGCGCAAGACAGACAGAAGCACTGGGCCAATGTACATCGACGACCTCTAGAGTTCCAAGTGGGAGAGCATGTGTTCTTGAAGATCTCACCTACCCGAGGTACTATCAGATTTGGAGGAAGAGGAAAACTGAGTCCAAGGTACATTGGACCCTTCGATGTGTTGGAACGCGTCGAAGAAGTTGCTTACAAGCTAGCCCTCCCCCAGACTTTGGAAGGAGTGCATGACGTCTTCCATGTATCTCAACTAAGGAGGTACATTCCAGACCCAAGTCATGTACTGGACCATTCAGAGATCACCGTCGGCCCAAGCCTATCGTACCAGGAGGAACCTGTAGAGATCCTAGATCGTAGCGAGAAGGTGTTGAGAGACCAGACTATCCCTCTAATTCGTGTTGCATGGAGACATCATGCACCAGGTAAATCAACCTGGGAACGAGAAGAGGATATTCGACAGCGTTTCCCCCATCTATTTCCAAACCAGTGTATGTCCTAATATTTCAAATCAATCTTTCATTCTCATTATATGTCTGTTTTTATTTCGAGGATAAAATATTCTAAGGAGGGTAGATTGTAAACTCCCTCGACCAGATTTCAGTAATTTAGGATTATTTTTAGCTAATTAGAATTATTGTAACTTTTTAAAATTTATTTTGCTTACATATCCTATTGATTTGTGCACCTGTCCCTCACACATTTAATTAGAGCATTACACTAGCTGTTATCCCCAAACAAATTCACATACCTGCCCTAGACATGTTAGACTATTTTTCTGAATTTTGTGCAACTCCCAGATACCTTATTTTGAGCCTCGTTCGAGACGCACAAATATCGTTACAAACGTCCGTATTTATTTTCTATTTAATTTTCTGCTCTTTACCCATCTCTGTACCCCTAGGGATTTGAGGCCAACATGCACCTGTTTACCCAAACAAAAATACGTTAATATTCTACCTTGAATATACTACAATTAGTATATTGACACCGTAGTAAAATTATGACCCTACCTGCCTCTAAATAATTAAAGAACACTGTGCGCAGTATTTACTAATTAATAAATACGGTGATCCGTATCACCCAAAGAACCAAGCCCTGCCCCTGCCCAGGCTCACCCCCATACCCCCCAAGGCACTCCTCCAGCTTTCTCCCTCATTTCTGTGCAATTCAGTATTTCTAGGAATCAGTGTTTTTAATAAGACAAATTACGTAATTACGCAAAATACCAATTTTAGGACCTATTTGCAATTTATAGAATTACAGGGGTTTTTCTGCAATTTTCCCTGTGAGGTGTCACCCCCCTATTGGCTGGTGAACATGGACCTTCCATGTAGCCGTGGGACCCACCAAAATATCGGAAAATATCAGCCATAAATATCCTAGGAATTAAATTACATAAATACCCCTAACAAATTCCTTAATTACATTTATATCCTAAACCCTAAACCCTATAAATACAGCCCCTTCTCCTCCCATTCCGAACACACCCCACCACCACCACGGCCACCCTCCGCCCACCGGACCGCCACTAAACCCTTCGCCACTTCCCTGCCCTTCCTTCCGACCACTGCCACCCCCCTCCGGCCACCGCCGGCGCCGCCTAGGGCCTCCACAGCACCCAACTTCCATCACCACCACAGCACTACTCCACCACCCGACCACCCCCAACCACCGCCCACCGCCGTCGTGGACCACCGCCACCACCCCCAAATGCCTCGCCGCCACCTCCTCCATCAATCTGACCCTCCACCACCGCCCCACGACCACCACTCCGGCCGCCCTCACCCCCGCAGCCCCTCCGACCTCACCCACACCAGCACTGCCACCCCCATCCTGACCGCTTCCAGCCGCCACCACCGCCACCCCTGACCTCCGCCACCACCACCAGACCCTTCGCCACCCTCCCCTCCGTCGACCCATCCGCCTGCACCGCCTCCTCCGCCACCACCCTGGCCGCAGCAGCCCCCGCAAGCCACCGCTGCTGCTGCTTTTGTTAAACGCTGCTGCCACTACCACCGTTCCCCCGGCCAGCCACCTCCGTCGTCGTCCTCCCGCCGGCGACGAGCTGTGGGCCCCCCCTGTCGACCTGTCAGGTATAAATACATGTATAATACGTATAATTACGTAAATATGTATATGCATGTATATATGTATATATATGTATATATATGTATATATATATATATTTATATATATTAATATATATTAATATATATATTATATTATATATTTAATTAAATATTAAATATAGTATATACAGTAAATAAATATGTATTTATATTTCTGTATTTTCATTTTTTTATCATTATTTATATGTATATGTATATATATATATATATATATATATATATATATATATCTATGTATATATATATGTAATTATATAATTATATATATATATTACTATATACA
This sequence comes from Iris macrosiphon, assembly GCA_036927795.1. NCBI lineage: Eukaryota > Viridiplantae > Streptophyta > Magnoliopsida > Asparagales > Iridaceae > Iris > Iris macrosiphon. Next base: position 301,623,121 of record JAYESA010000004.1, read on the forward strand.
TATTATATATATATACTTAAATACAGTATTATATACAGTATATTATATATAATTATACATATATATATATATATATGCATCGTTTATTTTCTTTTTCTTATATATATATATATATATATATATATATATATATATATATATATATATATATATATATATATATATATATATATATATATATATATATATATGTATATATATTTATATATATGTATTATTATATATATGTAATATTATATATATAATAATTATTATTATTATTATTACAGTATATCTATATATACAATATATATATATATATATATATTATTATATTTTATTTTCTTTTATATATATATATATATATATATATATATATATATATATATATATATATATATATATATATATATATATATATATATATATATATATATATATATATATATATATATATATATATATATGTATATATTTATTTATGTATTATACATATATAATTATATATCATATAAGTATATTATTATATATATATGTATATGTATATATATATATATATATATACCTTTCATTTTCTTTATATATATGTATATATATCTATTATTTATATATGTGTATATATATATATATATATATATATATATATATATATATATATATATATATATATATATATATATATATATATATATATATATATATGCCCTTTCATTTATTTATATATATGTATATATACATATTACATATATATATATTATAATATATTTATGTCTTTTTCATTTCTTCTTTATATATATGTATATATATCTATATGTATATATTTATATAAGTATATATATATATATATATATATATATATATATATATATATATATATATATATATATATATATATATATATATATATATATATATATATATATATATATATATTATGATATATATGCATAATATATTATAGTATATACTATATGCCCTTCTATGTTTTTACATATATATATAATATATATTTATATATATATGTTACATAAACTATATATATATGTACACTTTTATATATATATATATATATATATATATATATATATATATATATATATATATATATATATATATATATATATATATATATATATATATGTTTTAACTATATACCTAATATCATATGCTATGTAAATATCTATATATATATATATATATGTTATATCTATATGTATATATATATATGACTATATATATTGACTTCTATATATATTACATAAATATATATATATATACTAATATATTGTACCCATTTATTTAATTATGATATTTACGAACCCTGGACGTCTTAAACAGAAAACATCTCCAGCGCAGTCAGTGACCCCCTGTCACAGGACCCCCCAGACTTGATTGCAAATACAGGTTTTCAACACAATCAGGAAGTATGCAAGTATACCTTGCCAAGTTTACTGTTTAAATTCAAATATTGTTATATGTTATTTCTCCTGAATTTTATATGACTGTGAGTACCTGAGATTGCCTCGGGTACCGTCAACAAGTACGTTGACACGTAGTGTAAATAACTTAGTCTTTACAGACTTACCAATAACTGAGAGGGTATCCTAATATCCTTCTAGACCCTGTCACGGGAACACGCAACATGGTTGCAATATATATTGGGATACGAGCTGCATATTTGATTAGCTACCAGTACGTGTGACGTGCATCACGGCTTAGCATAAAATTAGGAAAACTCAGGAATAATTACGACTTGGCATTAGTTACATTGGGCGAAAAAGATAACTAGTAGACGTATATGACACCCCCTCCTTGTATGTTATACCTTCGTTCCATGCTCCTCGGAGATGGACGATTGCAGAGTGCCCATGCGTCTGGGGGCATATGACACATATACTAGCCAGTCACCATGATTGGTGAATTAAGTCAGCATATGTCTAGCCTACACATTTCCATGCGTACTACAAGGTCTTTACTTGCATTCACTTAGATGGTTAGCACCCTGTATTTATTTATTTATTCAGTATTTACATACATGGCATGTTGTTTTCCTGTATCTTGTTATGTCCCACTGAGGACCTGGTTCCATTCCAGATTTAGATGAGACCTTCTACCCTACGGTGTATGGTCCAGGATAAGAGACTAGGTGTGCCACCGAGGAGGAGTTAGAGGAGCCATTATTAGAATCTGCCTGATCCTAGAAGCTTATTTTCCCTGGAGATGGAGCTATTTTCCCTAGATAGACGATACATTAGTCTATCTTATTTTCTGCTATTATTATCTTTTGTAGTGGGTTTGTTCCCACAAGATGTGTACTATGACATTTTCAGACTCAGCATTATATATATTTAGCACTTATTCCCATGTTCATTGATACATTTTGTGGATGAGATAGATTTACCTGTCTGTATTAGACTTGTAGTATTTTAGGACAGCGTAACACGTTCCTTTGGGTCCATTAAATTGGATTAAACCCTTAGTGACGTGTCAGCTGGCCAATGCCACGTGACCTAGTTCCTTACATTTTGGGACTGGGGCATGACACGAACAAGTATACCTAACAAGTCAAACAGATACGGGTATCGAGCACGGATATCATCCTCTCGCTCCCATGTTGACTCGCCCGATGAGTGATGTCCCCAAGCAACTCGGACTAACCGAATGGTCTAGTTCTTGAGAATCTTCTCTCTCCGGTCCAAAATGGATACAGGGCTTTCCTTATACGAAAGATCGGTACCAACAACCAATTCCAAATGATCCAGTACATGGCTTATATCCGGTATATATTGTCGTAATTAGGATACATAAAAAATATTATATATCTCACGAAGCAACGACAGAAGAGCAAGACTATCAGGAAACATGTCCTACTCGCTCGAGAATATGGAACGAACTTATGTACCGCGGACTAAGCTTTCCCCGTACACCGAATCTGATAACTCCGCGGGTAGGCAAAATCCGAAGGAATATATGGTCGCCGACAAAAAACTTAAGAGGTCGCCGATGCGAATTGTCCTAATGACACTGGCGATCTTAAGCCACCTTGATATGCTTCCGGACTTGCTCGACCACCTCAACTGTCTGGGTATCATCTCGGGACCAAACAATTGTCTCTCACTAATATCATCCCAAGCTACAGAGGATCTGCACTTTCTGCCATACAGTGCCTCGAAGGGTGCCATCTAGATACTTGCCCGAAAATTGTTGTTGTAGGAGAATTCGACCAAGTGATAAATGATCCTCCCACGAACCACGAAAGTCAAGAGTACATGATCGAAGCATATCTTCTAGAGTCTGGATCGTACGTTCTGACTGACCATCTGTCTGAGGATGATAAGTTGTATTGAACTTCAGACGGGTACCCAAACTCTTCCAAAAGTGAGACATGAATCTAAAATCTCTATCTGATACGATGCTGACTGGTACTCCATAAAATCTGACAATCTGATTTATGTACATCTGAGCCACCTGCTTGTAGACTGTCCTACTCTGAAGGGAAGAAAGTGAGCAACATTTGTGAGTCAATCCACTATTACCCAAATTGTATCTCTAGCAGCTGGGGATCTAGGAAGACTGGTCACAAAATCCATGGTGATATGGTCCCACTTCCATACCAAAATCGGTAAAGGTTGAAGAAGTCATGCGGGTCTGATGCTCAGCCTTGACTTGCTGACAAACCAAACATTGGAAGACAAACCGAGCTATCTCTCTTCATTCCATTCCAAGAAAAATGCTGACGAATGTCTCTGTACATCTTTGTTCCTCCGGGATGCACTGAATATTGCGAACTATGGGCCTTTGACATAATCTTGCGATGAATGTCTCCATTAGCTACACAAGGATGATTCCCAAAACTAAGAGTTTCTTCACTGTAAATGCTCAGTTCTGGTCGATGTCCTACCTCACGCTCTGCTCTGAGTCGCTGAAGCTTGACATCTGTTGCTTCTGCTACCTTGATTCTCTCCACTATACTAGATTAAACTTGCAGACCAGCCATCAATGTTGTGTCGCCTGGCAATACTACTTCTATACCCATCTCCTGAAGATCTTCTAGAATATCTTGCTGCGCCGTAAGAAAATAAACTCCTGCCCTCCACCTCAAAGCATCAGCTACGACATTGGCCTTCCCAGGATGATATTGAAGGTCAAGGTCAAGGTTATAGTTTGTCATCAACTCTAGCCATCTTCTCTGCCTCATGTTGAGATTCTTCTAGGTAAAGACATACCTCAAACTCTTGTGATCAGTAAAAAACTTTACTCGCTCTCCATATAGATAATGTCTCCAAAGTTTGAGCGCAAACACTACTGTTGCTAACTCCAAGTCATGCGTCGAATAATTCTTCTCATGATCTCGTAGTTGTCGAGATGCATAAGCTATAACCTTGCCATGCTGCATAAGAACACATCCTAGTCATTTTTTTGACGCGTCACAATATATGGTGAATCCACCTATCCCATCTGGAAGAGTCAAAATAGGTGTCGTTATCAACTTATGCTTGAGCTTCTCGAAAGAGGTTTGACATTCATCTATCCAATCAAAGCGCACACCTTTCTTTGTTAAATGCGTCAAGGGTGCAAAAATTCTAGCAAAGTTTGACACAAATTTTCGATAATATCCTGCTAGTCCCAGGAAACTACGAACTTCTGCAACTGTTTGGAAAACTGGCCACGTCTCAATGGCTTTTATCTTTTGGGGATCCACTTCTACTCCACATTTTGCAAATATGAAATACGAATCAAGCCAGAACTCGCACTTGCTGATCTTGGCATATAACTTATGCTCTCTAAGGATTTGAAGAACTGCACGAAGATATTGTTCATGCTCTGACTGTAAACCAAGATATCGTCAATGAACACAATTACGAATTTGACCAAGTATGGCATGAAAATATAATTCATGAGATCCATAAATACTGTTGGCGCATTGGTTGCTCCAAAGGGCATCACTAGAAACTCCCAATATCCATATCTTGATCTGAACGTCGTCTTGGGTATATACTGCTCTCTGACTCTGATCTGATGATATCCCGACCGCAAATCAATCTTGGAAAATACTGCTGCTCCACTAAGTTGATCGAACAAGTCATCGATCATTGGCAAGGTATACTTGTTCTTGATGGTTATTGCATTGAGGGTTCAATAATCAACACACAATCGTGACATGTCGTCCTTCTTCTTCACAAGTAACATTAGGGCTCCCCAAGGCAATCCACTAGCACGAATGAATCCCTTGGTTCTCAATTCTTCAATCATTAGGTACAAGACTTCTAACTCTGAAGGCGCCATCCGGTAGACCCTCTTTGACACTGGTGCCATTCCGAGAAGTAGATCGATGGTAAACTCAATCTTTTTCTGGCGGCATGTCTGGAAGCTCTTCTGGGAACACATTTGGAAATTTATCAACTCCGAAGAATTGTACTCCTTCTGCTAATGTCATTCTCATGATTGCTGACGAATACTCCGCTTCTCCTCTAGAAAATGAGAATTCTTCCAATCCGAGGATACGAAAGATAACCTTGCTGGCATGGCAATCTATCGTCGTGTATCGGACACTCAACCAATCCATGCCTAAGATGACGCAATAATCTCCCATAGGAGATTCTATCAATCTAGCAAAAAATTCTCGCCCGCATACTATGATCCGACACGAGGTATAAACTCTATCTACTCCCATGATATCGTTACTAGTAAGTATATTGAGTCTTACTGATAATGATTCGGGTTCCAAACCAACTCGTGTCGTAAATCGTGCAAACATAAAAGAATGTGATGCACCTGAATCAAACAATACTGAAGCTGAATGAGAGTTGACGAGAATAGTACATGCCACCACCTCATTTGAAGCTAGCTGCTCCTCCATGGTAAGTGCCATAGCCTGGCCTCATCCTCTCGGTGCTGGTCCTCGTTGCTATGGCCTCCTTACCTAGCTTGTACTTGAGCTTGGGCCTGCGCATACTATTGTGGCCTCTGCTGCTGGAATACTTGGGATTGGGTCGGCAAAGACCTCTGACCCTGGTTCTGCTGAAACGCTTGAAGTTGCTCGCCGAGTTGTTGGCACGATGTCCGCTTCTTTTCAAAACCTCTTGTACTGACCGAGTATATCCTCTCGACGTCCTTGAGCTGCTAACAATTCCCTTAGGATACCAATTAGCTTGGGCCTGTGCATATGATGCAATCGCATCCTCAGTGCCATAGAAATATGAGGGTTGGAAACGCTTAAAGTTGCTCGCCGAGTTGTTGGCACGATGTCCGCTTCTTTTCAAAACCTCTTGTACTGACCGAGTATATCCTCTCGACGTCCTTGAGCTGCTAACAATTCCCTTAGGATACCAATTAGCATATTATTGTCCCCTCCTACATTAGGTACTGGTTGCACGGGAGGCACTGGTTGGATCTGGGGTTCTCATCTTGAGCTGTTCTGGACCCGGCCCCAGAATGCTGAGGTTGAACCTTAAGGGTTTGCTGGGCATCTGGATGTTGTCCTGCTACTGGAGGAACTAGGGTTGGATGATCGGAAGGACCAGGAACAATATCCCTGGAAGATAAAGGACATAGGATCATCAAAGGAACGAACATGATTGATCAAGGATCAAAACAGATGTTGAATCAAGATTTTAGGAATATAAATTCGGTACTGGAGGAGATCAAGTAGTAGCATGATTGAGACATCTAAACTTCGGTAAAACCCCCACACTTCTGAATTTTTAGACCTACATGGGCCACCACTTAAACCGTATCATGCCCTAGAACCAGAATACTGGAGAGCGGGGGCAGACAAAGCCAGCTACATATACCAGAGTACCATATACCCCGATATACGATCACGGCTGTCTAGACATGTGAAGGTTTACTCTACTATCCATCCGACAATCCTGGATCAAGAATCATAAGTGTAAATCTCAAGCAAGCAAAAAGTTATAAGATGTATGATCACCAAACATATAATAGTAAGGCATCACAAACTATACGTATACAGATGATTATGAAGTTACTTACAAAATGAAGAACTAGCAAGAGTACACGGCTACATGATCAGCTCTAGCTATAGTCTAAAATATGCTTTACATGTAGGCCCGCCAGCTAGAATGTCAAGTCCCAAATATGATCTAAACACGTGCTCGGTGGCTAAATGCCTCAAAAGAATAATGCATAAGATCATATGGGTGATGATGAAGAAACCCACTCATGTCCTCGGGTGCTCCTCGTGTTCATCATCTTAAGAATAAAAGTACGAAAGCTACTGCAATTTTGCTCCAAAATCTGGCCATACAAAACCAGTGGGGTCAGACCCCAAAACAACAAGTACCACAAGGGAGCCAAACTAATGAACTAAAACCAGCATGAAGATAAATCAATAAGACATAGTACAAGGAACATTTAAATAAGTGCAGCAGGTAAAACAATAATTAAACATGCTCTGGAGTATTAAACAGGGATACCTGGAGTCAGACTTCAATTATTGTTCTCAGGATCAGTTGTTGAAAATAAATCAGGACGGGACTAAACCAGACTGGAAATCAAACAATCACGGCCAATCATGCCCTATGACTTGCTATTATTAACTAACTAAGGTTATCATTGTCCTAGTTACTAACATATGCAGTTTGAGATTCCATACAGCCACATGCCCTGCAGACTATTCGGATCATCCAGACGTAAGGGATACATAATATAATTAACATACATAGATATTTTTACTTTTAATACAACACTCGACGGTGTGCTGAAAGTGTGTCCCTCACGATGGAGAGCTCCAAATTCATTAGGTGTCGTTAGGATGTCGGTATTGCATGTAGCCAAAAAATCTCTCTAGATGCTTCTAATTCATTTATGTTAGTTATTATCCTGGACAGGTTATCAAGAATTATTGACCGTGGTGCTCAGGAATTTGCCTTAGACATGATGCAAGACAGGACATGATAGTAGCTTGATAAGTACATTCAGGACAGGAACAAGTGAATCTACCACGAAAATTATCTTAATAGTTCAAGCATTTCAGTTCAAGAAATTCTAGCATGTCAGGAGTGCACACTTCGTCGAGTTACTATCAGGAATATCAGTACAGTATCAGGATTATCATTTATAAAGTACAATCACTAGATCATGTCAGAAAATCAATATTAATATCAAGAATGTCATGCTTAGGAATAACAAAAAATAACGAGATAAAATAGGACCAGAGAGTCATTAAAAGTTAAGCATGTTAAAGAGAATAATGGCATACAGGTGCATAAATTAACAATTCAGGATTGGCACATAAAATCAGGCAAGAATATTATATCTGCGCACAATAGGGACAAAACTACTATTGGCGCACAAACGGACATTGGCGCACAAACGGACATTGGCGCACAAATGAGCATTGGCGCACAAACGGACACTAGTAGGTATTGGCGTACAAACGGTCACTGGCAGATCTACTGAAAGACAAAATACACGTCTCGAAACATGGCATAGCAGCCGAGACAGTTCTGCAGTCGAGAACACAATTCTCGAGAATGGTCAAAAATCATTGCTTAGTCATTAAGTAATTTACGAAAGGATACAAAATGCATAGTCTCTGAAGAATGCCACATAGTGCACCATACAACAAAGTGTGACATTCTCTAGAAGGGATAAAAGTGTGCCGGTAAGGAAAGTTCACCAAGATGCGCCAACTCTGCAATATCTGCAAAGTGCGCCAACTTGACTTTTAAGCAGTTGCACACATTCTTGATGACTTACAGACCCACTCAAAAGTGCGTCAAGTAGGATTGGCGTACTTTTTTTAAGGTATTATCTTAGTACAAAACTTACGTAGTAGTAGAGAAGTGTGCCCAGAGTACTTAACATATCTTGGCACACTTTCTAAGAAAATTATGAAACACACACAAGTGTGCTCACTGGAACTTCGCTTATGCAACAAGGGTTCCCTGCATACTTTTTGTGTACATTCTCAGACCAACTATACATTCTCCGACTTGCTGTTCTCGGCTCCAAGAGCAACAATACAAGGAAATCAAAATCATCATGAAAACAAGTTCTAAGTATTCAGATGAAACCTATCAAGTAATTAAACAAGTTATACTAAGAATCAAAATAAGATCTATGGTTGTTCCTTCGGTTGGCAAGATGTACTTGTCTACGTCAAGTTCTAGCCGGCCAAAGCCAAGCTTGGCTGCTCTCGATGGAAGCTGAAGAAGTGAAGAAAGAAAGAGAAAAAAAAGGAAAAAAAAAGTGAAGGTGTCACCACCCCATTTCCAGAGCCGGGTATTTTTTTATTTTTATTTTTATTTAGTTAATTGTGTATTATTTATAATTAATTATATTTATATTTAATTAATGGTTGTATTATATTTTTATTGATTGTTTTAGGATTTTGGCTAGCCTGGACCCATGTCAGACCTTAGTGGACCCATGTCCGACCCAGCCCACACCCCTGTGAGACCTATTTTTGGGTTTTAGAATATTTATTATATTTTTAGTGGGTTAGTTAGAGAGATTTGGAGTTAGTTTGAGTGTTTTTTGAACCCGAAACCCAAAACCCAAGTTATGAGGGCATTTTGGTCATTGGGACTTATGTAACCCCATTTATTACAAGTGGCCGGCCCTATTTTTCCCGTTCCCAGACCGTGAGCAGCAGCTTCAGCCCCTCTCTTCTTCATATTCCACTTCTTCTTCACTTCTTCTTCCTCTCCACTCTTTCTTCTTATTTCTTCCTCCCAACTTCAAGTAAGCACCATTTTCCTCTTCTTTCTTCTTCTATTCTTTATGGTAGTTAACCCTAACCCTACATTCTTCCCCAACCTAGGTGGGTAGAGCTTAGATTTGGTGTTGGAGCTAGATTTGGGAGCTTGGAAGCATGGTTTGGAGAATTTGGAGCATTTTGGAGATTTTGGCTTGGAATTCCAACTCCCAAGAGGTAAACCCTAATTTTTCCTCTTGTAATTATTTTTATATAGTGTAATTAATAGTTTAGAACCTTTCTAGACCCTTAGGCTACCCGTGGGAGGAAGTTGAAACTAGTTGGGTTGTGTTTGGAGACTTTAACACTAGGTTTTGTGTCAATTTCGGGTAAAATCCGAATTTGGCCCAATTTTGGGTTATGTCCTAGGTTAGACGGACCTAGGTAGACGTTGTCGGATGTCTTGAGGGTGAGTGCGTGTCTCCGTTCGGACACGGGAAGCTGTGTCGCAGAGAAACGGGCGTTTCGGGCGAATTTGGAGTTTTTGTCGTTGCCGGTTCTAAGTGCGTGCGCGTTTTCGCCATGGACCTAGAATCGACGCGGTAGCATTTTTTTTAGGATCTAGACATCGTTTAGGACCCGTGGATAAATTTTGGGCCGATTCTGAGTTAGTTTGGTGTGCGTTTCAGGAGGTTTTTCGAACCGCACACCGCGTGTTCGTCGAAATGACCGAACGGCCATTTCGGCGTGGTTTTCTAGTTTCGGGCTTATGCGCGCGTTGGGTTAGTATCAGGGAGTGTGTGCTAGAATTCTCGGGCTATATTTTATATATTTATAGGTGTTTGTGCGTGTCGGGGTCGTTGGGCGTGCGTTGGTGGGGCGTTGTGCATTATGTGTTGTATTATGTGTATATATGTATATTTATATATATTTATATGTATGTGTGTCCCTATATATATATTTATAGATATGTGTTAGTGAGTGCTTGTGTGAGTGTATTAGTGAGTGCTTGTGTGAGTGTGAGTTGGTGCTAGTGTATGTGTGTAGGTGAGTGTGTGTGTGAGTGTGAGTGAGTGTTTATATATATATATATATATATATATATATATATATATATATATATATATATATATATAGGAGTATATGTATGTGTGTATATGTGTATATGTATATATATTTATATATATATATGTGTGAGTGTTTATGTGTGTGGTTGTGTGTTTGTGAGAGTGTGTGCTAGTGTGTGTGAGAGTGTGTGTGTGAGGGTGTGTGAGTGTGAGTGTGTGTGAGGATATATATATATATATATATATATATATATATATATATATATATATATATATATATATATATTAGTGTGTATATATATATAGATATATGTGTGTATAAATATATAGATGTGTGTTTATATATATATATATATATATATATATATATATATATATATATATATATATATATATATATATATATATATATATATATATATATGTATATAATTATATGTGTGTGTGTGTGTGTGTGTTGATATGTGTTTGAGTGTGTGTGCGTGTTAGGTTATATATAAGTGTGTGTATATATATATAAGTTAGTGTGTATATATATATCTATAGAGTTATATATATGTATATATATGTATGTATATATATATATAGTGATATATATAGGTATATAGGAGTGTGTGCGTGTGTGTGTGTGTGTATGAGAGAGGGGGGGGGCAGAACAGGGAGCTGCTGCTGCTGCACAGCAGCAGCAAACAGAACAGCTCCAGCAGCAGCAGTAAATGCTACAGTAGCAGCAGTACAAAGAGCAGCTGTAGCAGCAATGTGAAGCATGGGCAGCAGCAGCAGCAGGTTTTAGCAGCAGCAGCAGCTTGGTATTCGCGGCGGGGAGCGGGGTAGCTTAATGCGAGGGAGAAAGAGATAGATATATATATGTAGATACATATATCTATAGATAAATAGTTAGATAGATTATAGATAGATAGATGGATAGAGTTAGATAGTTAGTTAAATATATAGATAGATATATATCTAGATAGATAGGTAGTCATATTGAGAGATAGTAGATTGCTAATGATAGATAGATGGATAGCTAGCTAGATAGATATATGGATTGATAAATAGATAGATAACTAAATAGATGGTTAGGTAGATAGTTAGATAGATAAATACTAGATAGTTAGATAGATAGTTAGATACCTAGATAGATTCATAAGATAGATAGATATATAGATAATAGATAGGTAAATTGATAGATAGACATATAGATAGATAGGTAATAGAAAGATAGATAGATAGATATATAGTTATATAGCTAGCTAGATAGATAGATTCATAGATAGGTAGATAAATAGTTGGATAGTTAGATAGGTTGATAGATGGCTAGATATCTAGATATAGATATATTTATATATTTGAGGGTAAGGTAAGGTAAGGTATTGGATATATATATATATATATATATATATATATATATATATATATATATATATATATATATATATATATATATATATATATATATATGTATTAGATATATGTATTTTAGCCTAGATTATAGCTAGATATATATGTTTATGCATAGTTAGCTTGCTAGAGGGGTAGTCAGGTTGAGTTTAGAGCGGTATCTCAATACCTTGAGATACCAAGGTATCTCAATACCTTAAGATAACCAAGGTATTGAGTTTCGAGCGGGGTTTTTGAGCAATAGCCTAGGAATAGTATTGGAGTGATTTTTATATGCTTATGTGTATATATTTACGCGTGCTAGCATAAGTTTTAGAGGGTATAGGCGGGGTATGTAGCGTAGGTTGAGGTATCGGATACCGAGGGTATCCCGGTATCTCAAGGAGGTGAGTTTAAGAGTTTTCTAGCTTAATGACCTCGGTTTGACCTAGAATTTCAGGAGCACCCTAGTTTGACCTAGACTTGACCTTAGTTGACTCGGTTGACCGCCAAAGTCAACTTTTGACCTAGTTTTGACCCAGAGTTGACTTTTTGGACCCAGAGTTGACTTTTTGACCAGATTTCACCGGTTTGATCCGTTTGACATAGAACGATCCTAGAAGCCTATGTTTAGTTATTTTATATCTGTTTAATTCATTAGAATCCTGTTTAACCTTGCTTTACGCATTAGGTCCTTGCGACACCGGTTCGGATCGCCAGTTGCTCAGGACGTCAGGCGAGTACATTCTCTGATAGTTTTCATTATCTGATGATTATTATGATTCAGCTTCTAGTATAGTATCATCTGATTATTCTGGCACAACACGGAACACTAACTGGTATTTCTGGATTCATTTACTTGCGACACGTACATTTCATGTTTCTGGCCTATATTCTGGAATCACTACTGGCATCCCCTACAGGCATCACTACAGGCATCATTCATGTTCAGGCTGGACTCATCTTGATTTACGTGTTGGGTCTTGGATCCACTTGTATTAGTCGGGGCGGGGAAATACTCGAGTAGACATGTAAATATTCCTATCTGGAATCATCAGGAATCACTCCCTCTGGTCTAATCTGGAATGATAGCAGCCGCGTACCCAGTGCGCGGTGAGCCGTACTTACCCCTAGCTGTTTACATGTCGAAACAAGTATTTCAAAGACACTGAGTTCATTCTTATAGTCTGGACTCACTTGCATTCTTGTTGGTCTCACTTACATGTTCCTAGACTTGACTCACTACATGTATTTCATGCTGGACTCACTACACGTTCATGTGCACGGACTTGATCTTAGCTTAGATTTCCTGTATCTTACAATTATTACTATCTTGCTCTGATATCCATGCATCTTTACCTTTATGCACCAGTGATTTATATATTTCCTGTTTCATACTTGCTTCATTCTTCTTGCTACTTGCTATAACTGTTTTATAGTTTTTATCATTTAAATGAAATTGCTGTTAGGGATGTACTTGCTCCAGTCCTGACTGGACATATTTTTCAGAGTATCCGGAGGATTGGTGTCCGACGTTTTATGGACCTGAGCCTGTCGATGGTGCAGACAGGGACCCTCTAGTTTAGGAGTAATTTTCGGGTTGGTAGCCGGGATCACTAGGATCTTGTTATTGTTTTATTAGCTTTTAGCACCGGATTTGTCTCCGGTTTTGGATTGAGACCTTGTATTGTATATTATTTTTGGATGATGTATTATTATTATTGATGTGGTGGTTATTGTAGTAGTTGTTGTTGGTTAGACTTTATAGTTGTTAGTCTTCTTTGTTATCTTATCGTGCTTAGATTCGTGATTGAGTACTTGAGATTATTATTATGATATTGCTCCTCCGTTTGGAGTTGAGATCTTGACAGGTTTATATATTGATTGCGTGGTTGCCCTCCTTTTGGAGAGGTCATGGCAGATTTTTTTTTGTGAGTTATCTAGATAGTTGACCTAGACAGCGTTCTACCGCCGATGCTGCGGCGTAGGCTGGACGTACCCACGACTCATGCCCGATTTTTCGGGTACGGGGCGTGACACATTTTTTGTGGCAGCCCCATGCAGGTCTCGATTCGCAATTAGTACGATATCGTGGTGGTACAACAACTTAGTTGAACTGCTGCAAGCCTGCTATAGGATCTAGGATGAGAGTGTACTCAATCACGACTAGGAACAATTCCAATCTAATTATTCTGAATTTGCTTCTTTTGAAATATTACCGTCCTTCTTTGATGATATCGTATCTTGCACCGTATTGACTTCTTTTTATCTGTGTTCAGGATGCCTCCGAAGACACGATCCCATCGTACCGTTCCAGCAGTTGCTACTGGGAGGTCTGCTACCTCTCGTCCAGCTCATATTCAGGCAGCTGCTACCGCTCCTCTCACCACCCCTGCGGTCGAGGGAGCATCTGCTTCTCTCGGGGATCCAACTTCACCTGTCGATCCGAGGACTACCCCAGTCGTTCCGGTGGTTCCTCCACCACTTCCTGCTCCAGTAGATGCCGTACAGTTGTTTGCGTTCTTCAGGGAGATGATGGACGCGCAACACCGTCAGGTGGATGTGATGAGGCTGGGCATTGAGAACGCCCACCAGGTGGCCATGACGGCAGTGGATAGGGTGGCACAGATTCAGCCACAGGTAGATCAGATTCAGCATCCGAGGCCGGGCAGTATTATTGACTTCCAGAGGATGCGGCCCAAGGAGTTCCGTGGTACAGAAGGGATCCTGTACGCGGATGACTGGATAGAGCAGATTGAGGGTATCTTCAGGCTGGCGTAGATTCCAGACAGCATGCAGATAGAGGCAGCGGGCAGTCAGATGTTCGACCTCGCCTTGACATGGTATCGCACTGATACGAGGATCGCGGCACCAGGGCTTACTTGGGAGGCTTTCAAGAGGCTTTTTAAGGAGAAGTTTTTCCCAGATGTGGTGCTCAGTGCTTTGGAGAGCCAGTTTGAGGCACTCGTCCAAGGGAGCATGACGGTGGACGAGTACGCAGCGGAGTTCTGCCGTCTGGACAGATTTATGGAGGGCTTGAGTGAGGCAGCAAAGGTGAGAAAGTTTCGCAAGGGCTTGGTCATGGCGGTCAAGTCTTTGACCAGGAGCGATCGCGAGGCGACTTTTGAGCAGATAGTAGGAGATGCTCAAAGAGCAGAGGATGACTTGGAGCTCAAGTCCAAGAGGGGCAGGGATGATTCAGGCAGTGCAAGTGGTAGTGCGGGACCAGCTAAGCATCCCTATGTGCATAAGGCAGCGCAGCAGGGTCAGGATCAGAGGGTGCCCACTTGTACCTACTGCAGGAAGGCAGGACACACTTGGGATGTTTGTAGGAGAAGGCTGAAGGTGTGTTTGTTTTGTGGATCCGCTGCTCACCAGATGCGAGATTGCCCTACTGCACCTCCATTGGGTGGAGCACAGGATCAGAGAGTTGGAGCTAGGCCACCTGTGGCACATCATCATGCCCCGTACCAGCAGAGGGATACACCCCAGCAGGGCAGGGCTTATGCGTTGACGGTCGAGGAGGCCGATGCTACGGGTGTCGGGTTAGCAGGTTTGTCTCTTTGTTCTTCTTCTTGTCCTTTTCCATTCCTTGTGGTGTGCTTCATTAGTACCTGTTAGACTTTTCTATTTGTGCTGTGGTAGATAGTATAGTGACCCTGATTGAGACTATAATAACACGATCAGTAGGACCCTGATCTTGTATGTTGTTTAGGTAGAATTTCTTGACTGTGATTGTTGGGGGTTTGACCTAGAAGGAGTGTGATTGACTTTAAATTTCGAGGACGAAATTTTCTAAGGAGGATAGGCTTGTCACCACCCCATTTCCAGAGCCGGGTATTTTTTTTATTTTTATTTTTATTTAGTTAATTGTGTATTATTTATAATTAATTATATTTATATTTAATTAATGATTGTATTATATTTTTATTGATTGTTTTAGGATTTTGGCTAGCCTGGACCCATGTCAGACCTTAGTGGACCCATGTCCGACCAAGCCCACACCCCTGTGAGACATATTTCTGGATTTTAGAATATTTATTATATTTTTAGTGTGTCAGTTGGAGAGATTTGGAGTTAGTTTGAGTATTTTTGGAACCCGAAACCCAAAATCCAAGTTAGGAGGGCATTTTGGTCATTGGGACTTATGTAACCCCATTTATTACTAGTGGCCGGCCCTATTTTTCCCGTTCCCAGACCGTGAGCAGCAGCTTCAGCCCCTCTCTTCTTCATATTCCACTTCTTCTTCACTTCTTCTTCCTCTCCACTCTTTCTTCTTATTTCTTCCTCCCAACTTCAAGTAAGCATCATTTTCCTCTTCTTTCTTCTTCTATTCTTCATGGTAGTTAATCCTAACCCTACATTCTTCCCCAACCTAGGTGGGTAGAGCTTAGATTTGGTGTTGGAGCTAGATTTGGGAGCTTGGAAGCTTGGTTTGGAGGATTTGGAGCATTTTAGAGATTTTGGCTTGGGATTCCAACTCCCAAGAGGTAAAACCTAATTTTTCTCCTTATAATTATTTTTATATAGTGTAATTAATAGTTTAGAATCTTTCTAGACCCTTAGGCTACCCGTGGGAGGAAGTTGGAACTAGTTGGGTTGTGTTTGGAGACTTTAACACTAGGTTTTGTGTCAATTTCGGGTGAAATCTAAATTTGGCCCAATTTTGGGTGATGCCCTAGGCTAGACAGACCTAGGTAGACGTTTTCGGGTGTCTTGAGGGTGAGTGCGTGTCTCCGTTCGGACACGGGAAGCCGTGTCGCGGAGAAACGGGCATTTCGGGCGAATTTGGAGTTTTCGTCGTCGTCGGTTCTAAGTGCGTGTGCGTTTTCGCCACGGACCTAGAATCGATGCGGTAGCATTTTTTCTAGGATCTAGACATCTTTTAGGACCCATGGGTAAATTTTGGGTCGATTCCGAGTTGGTTTGGTGTGCATTTCAGGAGGTTTTCCGAACCGCACACCGCGTGTTCGTCGAAATGACCGAACGGCCATTTCGGCGTGGTTTTCTAGTTTTGGGCTTATGCGCGCGTTGGCTTAGTATCGGGGAGTGTGTGCTAGAATTCTCGGGCTATATTTTATATATTTATAGGTGTTTGTGCGTATCGGAGTCGTTGGGCGTGCGTTGGTGGGGCGTTGTGAGCGTTGTGCATTGTGTGTTGTGTTATGTGTATATATGTATATTTATATATATTTATATGTATGTGTGTCCCTATATATATATATTTATAGATATGTGTTAGTGAGTGCTTGTGTGAGTGTGTTAATGAGTGCTTGTGTGAGTTGGTGCTAGTGTATGTGTGTAGGTGAGTGTGTGTGTGAGTGTGAGTGGATATATATATATAGGAGTATATGTATGTGTGTATATGTGTATATGTATATATATTTATATATATATGTATGAGTGTTTATGTGTGTGGTTGTGTGTTCGTGAGAGTGTGTGCTAGTGTGTGTGAGAGTGTGTGTGTGAGGGTGTGTGAGTGTGAGTGTGTGTGAGGATATATATATATATATATATATATATATATATATATATATATATATATATATATATATATATATATATATATATATATATATATAAGTGTGTTAGTGTGCATATGTATATATATATATATATATATATATATATATATATATTAGTGTGTATATATATATAGATATATGTGTGTATAAATATATAGATGTGTATTTATATATATATATAGATATATGTATATAATTATATGTGTGTGTGTGTTGATATGTGTTTGAGTGTGTGTGCGTGTTAGGTTATATATAAGTGTGTGTATATATATATATATATGTTAGTGTGTATATCTATATCTATAGAGTTATATATATGTATATATATGTATGTATATATATATAGTGATATATATAGGTATATAGGAGTGTGTGTGTGTGTGTGTGTGTGTGTGTGTATGAGAGAGGGGGGGGCAGAACAGGGAGCTGCTGCTGCTGCACAGCAGCAACAAACAGAACAGCTCCAGCAGCAGCAGTAAATGCTGCAGTAGCAGCAGTACAAAGAGCAGCTGCAGCAGCAATGTGAAGCATGGGCAGCAGCAGCAGCAGCAGGTTTGAGCAGCAGCAGCAGCTTGGCATTCGCAGCGGGGAGCGGGGTAGCTTAATGCGAGGGAGAAAGAGATAGATATATATATATATACATATATCTATAGATAAATAGTTAGATAGATTATAGATAGATAGATAGATGGATAGAGTTAGATAGTTAGTTAAATATATAGATAGATATATATCTAGATAGATAGGTAGTCATATTGAGAGATAGTAGATTGCTAATGATAGATAGATGGATAGATAGCTAGATAGATATATGGATTGATAAATAGATATATAACTAAATAGATAGTTAGATAGATAGTTAGATAGATAAATACTAGATAGTTAGATAGATAGATAGATACCTAGATAGATGCATAAAATAGATAGATATATAGATAATAGATAGGTAAATTGATAGATAGACATATAGATAGATAGGTAATAGAAAGATAGATAGATATATAGTTATATAGCTAGCTAGATCGATAGATTCATAGATAGGTAGATAAATAGTTGGATAGTTAGATAGGTTGATAGATGGCTAGATATCTAGATATAGATATATTTATATATTTGAGGGTAAGGTAAGGTAAGGTATTGGATATATATATATATATATATATATATAGGTATATGCCTATATGTATTAGATATATGTATTTTAGCCTAGATTATAGCTAGATATATATGTTTATGCATATTTAGCTAGCTAAAGGGGTAGTCGGGTTGAGTTTAGAGCGGTATCTCAATACCTTGAGATACCAAGGTATCTCAATACCTTAAGATAACCAAGGTATTGAGTTTCGAGCGGGATTTTTGAGCAATAGCCTAGGAATAGTATTGGAATGATTTTTATATGCTTATGTGTATATATTTACGCGTGCTAGCATAGGTTTTAGAGGGTATAGGCGGGGTATATAGCGTAGGTTGAGGTATCGGATACCGAGGGTATCCCGGTATCTCAAGGAGGTGAGTTTGAGAGTTTTCTAGCTTAATGACCTCGGTTTGACCTAGAATTCCAGGAGCACCCTAGTTTGACCTAGACTTGACCGTAGTTGACTCGGTTGACCGCCAAAGTCAACTTTTGACCTAATTTTGACCCAGAGTTGACTTTTTGGACCTAGAGTTGACTTTTTGGACCCAGAGTTGACTTTTTGACCAGATTTCACCGGTTTGACCCGTTTGACCTAGAACGACCCTAGAAGCCTAATTTTAGTTATTTTATATCTGTTTAACTCATTAGAACCCTGTTTAACCTTGCTTTTCGTATTAGGTCCTTGCGACACCGGTTCGGATCACCAGTTGCTCAGGACGTCAGGCGAGTACATTCTCTGATAGTTTTCATTATCTGATGATTATTATGATTCAGCTTCTAGTATAGTATCATCTGATTATTCTGGCACAACACGGGACACTGACTGGTATATCTGGATTCGTTTACTTGCGACACGTACATTTCATGTTTCTGGCCTCTATTCTGGAATCACTACTGGCATCCCCTACAGGCATCACTACAGGCATCATTCATGTTCAGGCTGGACTCATCTTGATTTGCGTGTCGGGTCTTGGATCCACTTGTATTAGTCGGGGCAGGAAAATACTCGAGTAGACATGTAAACATTTCCATCTGGAATCATCAGGAATCACTCCCTCTGGTCTAATCTGGAATGATAGCAGCCGCGCACCCAGTGCGCGGTGAGCCGTACTTACCCCTAGTCGTTTACATGTCGAAACAAGTATTTCAAAGACACCGAGTTCATTCTTATAGTCTGGACTCACTTGCATTCTTGTTGGTCTCACTTACATGTTCCTGGACTTGACTCACTACATGTATTTCATGCTGGACTCACTACACGTTCATGTGCACGGACTTGATCTTAGCTAAGATTTTCTGTATCTTGCAGTTATTACTATCTTGCTCTGATATCCATGCATCTTTACCTTTATGCACCAGTGATTTATATATTTCCTGTTTCATACTTGCTTCATTCTTCTTGCTACTTGCTATAACTGTTTTATAGTTTTTATCATTTAAATGGAATTGCTGTTAGAGATGTACTTGCTCCAGTCCTGACTGGACATATTTTTCAGAGTATCCGGAGGATTGGTGTCCGACGTTTTATGGACCTGAGCCTGTCGATGGTGCAGACAGGGACCCTCTAGTTTAGGAGTGATTTCCGGGTTGGTAGCCGGGATCACTAGGATCTTGTTATTATTTTATTAGCTTTTAGCACCGGATTTGTCTCCGGTTTTGGATTGAGACCTTGTATTGTATATTATTTTTGGATAATGTATTATTATTATTGATGTGGTGGTTGTGGTAGTAGTTGTTGTTGGTTAGACTTTATAGTTGTTAGTCTTCTTTGTTATCTTATCGTACTTAGATTCGTGATTGAGTACTTGAGATTATCATTATGATATTGCTCCTCCGTTTGGAGTTGAGATCTTGACAGGTTTATATATTGATTGCGTGGTTGCCCTCCTTTTGAAGAGGTCATGGCAGATTTTTTTTGTGAGTTATCTAGATAGTTGACCTAGACAGCGTTCTACCGCCGATGCTGTGGCGTAGGCTGGACGTACCCACGACTCATGCCCGATTTTTCGGGTACGGGTCGTGACAGAAGGAAAGAAAAATGTTTGCTTATATAGGCAAATGGTTGATTGCAGGTCATTGGATCATAATCCATGCCCTCACCCGAGTTCATCACAACCATGCATACGAAAACTAAGGGACCAACAGTCCAAAGCATGCAACTAAGGAAAAATTTGCAAAAACAAACTAAACAATGCATGAATGACATAAAGTATAAAGTAAGCAATTAAACATAAAGCAAGCTATACACGTATAATACGCGTATATCGGGTACGTATACTAGAATAGTGAGACGAGTCTCACATGAACTCGCGACGAGGATGAGCAGAGGATTCGAACCCGTGCATAACGGTTGTCGAAGACCGATAGTCGCCGGAGCTTCGGAGTCGTACTCGAGCTATGGTGGCAAGGACAGCATCAATGTGGACACGGCAAGATGGTGTCACAGACTGGACACAAAATGTGTCATGTTGGACAAAAATAATTTTCTAATTTTTTTTTACCAAACATAATCTTTAACTTTTGTTTCTCAAAAGAATTTTTCAGATGAAAGTAACCAAACACAAAGTCAGAATATCTATACTCATAAAATAATTTTATAACTTACTTTCAAGAAACTGTTTTCAGAAGAAGAAAAAATCAGAAAATCTATCCAAATAGACCGTTATCCTCTCACAAACATTTACTTGAGTGACTTTGGCATTCTCCTTCAGGCATCTTACATCCAATCTTTGCAAAGTTAATTACTTGTATATTGACTAAAATATGAATCGGTCAAATATCATAAAAAAATATAATTTTTCCACCTAGATATGGCGTTTAAAGCATTATCCCACTCAATAAAAATTCAAAAGACAAGCATTTATCCCTTACTTTCTTCTCATCCCACAGGATAAAAGTGCTTGTAGATTGTTGCCTCAAATCTTCATACACACAAGGCCCATGTTGTGCATCTTCCCAAGTTTTATATTTCTTTCTTTTTGCTGTCAAAAGTTATACTTCTCTTCTTCTTTTCTCTCGACTTCGTCAAGTTCTTTTAGGGTCCGCTTGGTAACTGTGTTTTTACCGATTTTAGAATATTTTTGAACCGACAATTAATGAAATATTTTTGAACCGACAATTAATGAAATATTTTTAAAAAATTATACTTGTTAATTTTTTTGAGGTACTAGTTTTTGTCGGTTCTAAAACCTCCCCAAAACCGGTGTAATATAAAAATTTTGGTGTCTTTATAAACACTCCAAATCGACGAATTTTGAACATTTTTACTATTTTATTACATTTATATTCTCACTAAAAATATATAATTATAACTACTAATATCTTATCATTTTTTTTTCCATCTATGTCTCCTTTACTCCTTCCAAACTAATGACACTTTTTCCGGTAAGTTATTAAAATATTTCTCTCCTACTTTCGTCCAGATGGTTTTTATTATTTCATGAGTTTTTATTATTTTTCAAATATCCAAACTTCTCTCCTATTTTCATCCAGATATTTCTATTATTTAGTGTATTTCTATTATTTTATTTATATATGGGTACATAGGTAATTTTATCGTGTAAAAAAGATTTAAAACCGCTCGTTAATGAATTACCAAGGATGGATTGGACCGGTTTAAAAGCCTCTACTTAAAACCATCCTAAATTGGACATCTCATAACTACTCATAACCGGTACTCTAAAAATATTTCTTAACCGCTACCCCTATAAATGCAAAGCAGACTCTTAAGGTTGCTCCAGTTGTTGTTTTTGCAATGTTATACCCTCTTTTGAACTTGTAACATCATAATGAAGATATTCTTTTAGGCCTGTGTTCATCTGTTGTTTTGCCTAATTGATCTTTAGTTTAATACTTATGTTTATAATACTACAATTATAAATTTATGCTTTTACAATTTACAAATAAAGCACTTTAGGACCGTGTTCATCTGTTGTTTTGTTGTTGTTGTACATATAATGTTGTGCATGGAGTATATAAGGTTAGATGTATGGAGGATTTATAATGGGGTATTAATGGAAGAATCAATAGAAAATGGAATTGGATTAGAGGAACTCAAATGGAAGAAAATAGAACTTTGGAGCACTTTATCCAAGTTAGTACGATGCAGTAGGTCGATTTACTACTTATTAAATATGGTCTTCCTGGTATCGCAATCAGTATCAGTCCTTTCCTATGACTATCGGAATCGGTGGTTTCGGATTGAAGTATCGAATTTTTTGGTATTGTTTGACATTAAATGAGTTTGTATAAAATTTTGTATTTAAAGAACGAAAAAGAGTACAAAGAATCATAAACATGATTGTCTAAGTACAACATTTTGTTCTGGGGTGCGGCAATGGATAAGGAGTGTTATGGCGTCTCCTTTTACTCCGTGGACGATTCGATGCGGGGTAAGGAAGCTTATGTTTTTTCTTCGCTCGTCTCGGTATGCTCTCTCTGTATTGGCCGGGGGTGGTATACTCTCTCTCTCTGAAGCAGAAGAAAAAAAAAAGCCAGCCCTTAGGACGTTCAAGCTTCTCCTATTTATAGCCATCGTGTTGATGGGCTATGGGTGCCGCATATGCCTCTGTTTGGTGGCCGCATAAGGCTCTTTCAACAGAATGCGGTTGCAACTGTCGCCGCATGCCATGGGCCGATTACCACGTGATCATGGTTGAGATATGTTGTAGAAGAGATCTCGGAGTTGTTACCAATCCGTTGTGTGCGTGATTTGGTCAGCTGGACACGTAGTCAGCACCAACTGTGCTAAGATCTCTACAGTTGTAACGGAAAGATCTTGTGAGCCGGAGGTCGCATAGCAATTTGGCTGCATGATTGCGAGGCCGCATGCAAACTCTCGTCGAGCTTTTTGGTCGAATGGACACTTAAGCCGCATGACGACGAGGTCGCATACGTAGGACACGTGACATGACACGTTTGTCGAAGCAATTAATGCACTGATGTGATTTGTTGTCTTTTTCTGAGTCGTCGTCTTCACGAGTCTCGAAGCATCTCAGAGTGATGAGTGTTGTGTCAGAGCTTCTGACAGATATCGGGATCTGTGTCGGGGGTCCTTATGCAGCCTCCCTGCTCTGTGCTCGTTCAGGCCGCATATAGTATACTATGTGACTTTTCTGCGATTTGGTTTATCAGGCCACATGTGGCTTTTCTACGGCTTGACCGTTCAGGCCGCATGTAGCTTCTCTGCGACTTGTTGAGAGGGCATGACCTTTATGCGACCTGCATGATTTTTTCATGCATCTACATGTATCAGAAAACTAAGAATTATTAAAATTTACAAAAAAATATTTTATACATTTAGGCATAATTCTAAGTATTTCATGTGTTCTTACTTAGTAGTTTTGAATTGAATAAAAATAGTAGTCATTCTTGCGAATTGATTTACTTGCGATAAATAATTTTTTTTTTCTTTTACATACTTTTAAAGTCTTACTATGCTTTTACATCCTTGTTTATTCGTCTTTCTTTCAATTTTCTTTGTTGAATTGAAAAAAAACGAGACCGCCAATGTCGGTAAGTATCGGTATCGAATCAGAACATGCCAAATTGTATTGGTATCAGTCGTATCGTATCGATATCGGATGATATTGCAATAATATTGTATTTATAGGCATGATCAACATTCTCTAGAACTTGTTTTGATACTTCTATTAGAAACTTTCTGCATGGACTTCCCAAAATATTTCTACATATATCAATTTTCTTCTAGCAATGTACAAAACCCTTCTAGGGTATTCTAGATATTTCTAAAAGAGAATACTAATGAAAAACATTCCTTCTATTTCTTTATAGAAAAGTATATATCAACATGTAATACTATTATTTTGTATTGCTCGCACTTAGTTTGAACTTTTTCCATGGAAACAACTTTTGGTCTTGATGTAGAGAGGACGTGCCAGTCTTAATAGTTGATTTATCAAGTTATTGTGTATCTTGGTAGCTACTAGTAACCTTCAGCCATTGGCCTGTAGTCTGTATTTTTGTATAACGCCTACCGAGATTAACAAAAAAAAAAAAAAAAAGGATTTCTTTCATAGGTGGGTGTGGGACTTGAACACGGAGCCTGCTCCCTTGCGCTGGGCTCGGATCACGCGATCCAATGGTGAGTAGATGGAGGTGGAGCAGAAGGGGATGGAATTTTAGGATTAGGGTTTGGAGAGTGGGTTTTTATATGGCGGGAGAAGATGGGTGACCTATGTATGATGGACGGCTGAGATTGATTGGGGATGGAGGAGAGGCTTGGTTCTCGTCCGTCGACGCAAATGGGAAGCTCAAACGTGTTTGGTTTTACTGTTTATCGTTTCCACGAACAAAATTGTCGGGAAAACGTAAATGGCAAAAGTCTGCGAGATCCGTTGCTAAGAGGTCGGGTTCAGGCCCGTGGGCTGGGCCTTCTGCAAACGGCCCGGTCACTGTTTGGAATTTCGTTCCAAATCCCAAAAAAATAGCAGCGGTTTGGGTTAACGGGTAGCGGGTTGGGTCCAAGATGAGCTCGATCCGCCAGGATTTTAAATTTTTTTACGGTCAGACGGACGTTCGTACGGAAACTGATCCAAGAAAGTAGAGAAGGGTAGAGACCTTCACCTAAAAAAGCAAGCTCAGGGTCTAGAGTTCGATAAACTAATTTAGGCTATTATAATCATGTTGGTGAAGTTTTGTATCAACCCTTGGACACAACTACTCACAATAACTCCTAGAAGCCTATCAGTAAATTCGTTTACTTAGATAAAAATTAAGTATTAAATTTCAAAATTCTAATATAATTCTAAAATACCATAAAATGTCAAGTAGACTAGTTTTGGGTCCTATATTACTCTCTCTAGCCTATGGCTCACTTATTATTAGTTATAAGCTTAGGGGTGTTATCTTGGTAATTCTAGTAAAGTTTAAAATATCATATATATCACAATATGTATATCATAAATGTATTAATTAGATTTTCCTAATAGTGGATGCCAATGAGGGCTATCTAATTAATATTCTAGTTTCATCTCTTGTTGTCAAGGTTCCCGGTCATATATTGAGAGAGAGAGAGCGCGCGGGGGGAGGGGGTATGCTAGTAGGCATATCGAAGACATTTGAAGGTCCATAACAATAATCTAAAATGGGCCATCATCCACACATCTAATCATTAAGAATAGACTAAATTACAACTTGATACCATCAATTTTAATAGACATCAACTTAATACTCTCTTCTCTAACAGTGTAAATCAAAATAAAAAATAACCACATTATCCTACCCTTCCCCATCCCCTCTCTCTCCGGCAACCCCCTCCCCCCCCCCCCATTCTCCTACGCTGGAGCGGGGGGGGGGGGGGGGGAGAGAGGGGCGCAACAGCAGCGGCAACCGCGATGAGAGCCGGAGGTGCGCTGCGAGGTTGGGAGGCGCACAACAACAACAGAAGTAGCAGCAACAACGAGCAGCGGCAGTCGCGACAGGGAGCGGCGGGGGCGGCAAGGTCGCGGGGTGGGACGCGCCGCGATGGCGTGGGCGAGGGAGGGGGGACTGGGACGTGGGTGCGGAGTGGGTGGCGCGGTAGGCCGGGGGGCACGGCTGCGGTCGGGGACGGGAAGGATAGGGGGAGAAGGCTGCAATATGGTTGGGGTGTAGTTTAGGATTTTTTTTTTTTTTTTTAATGACAGATTTAACTATGGAGTGACGGAGGGTACCAAGTTAAAAATATTAGTTGAGGGAAGATATTAAGTTAGTACTTATCAAAGTTGAGGGTATCAACTTGAACATTTGTAATAGTTGAGGGTATCAAGTTGCAATTTAGCCTTAAAAATATAATTTTTATAAGAATTATTAACAGTAACCTCCTCTATATTTTATGTTTATTACACGGATCTTCCTTATTTTAAAAATAATTACACGAACATTTTTTATATTTTATGTTTTATGTAAAGGATTATTATACTAACCACCTTTATTTTGAAAATAAAACGTAAATCATAGGAAAGGTCCGTATAATTAATTTAAAAATAAAAAACATCCATATAATAAACATAAAATATATGACATGTTAGTGTAAATAATCCTTTTATAAACTGAATTATGGCCAATAATATGTCCTCAATAAAATCATAGAAGATCATTTGGTAATGGCACAAAACCAAGTCAAAACAACTAATGCAAGCCACAAGTCTCCTATAATTATATCACAGCAAAATAAAATTAGCATTCAAACACAATCAGAACCAAAATTGTACAGCCTTAAAAATTAGCATTATCCAATCAAAAGAAATCGGCATAGACTTATAATCTTCAATTGCTGCTTTGCATTCAAACAGAATCAAAATCGAAATTGTACACCCTAAAAAAAATGTGCACAATTAAAAAAACTCTAATAGATGGCAAGACTATGCCATAAGACTTAAAAAATAGCATTATCCAAAAGAATTATAGAGCCTTATTTTTTTCACATCATAAAAATTCTGATATTTTGATGTTGTTCCTAGAATCTGAACTCTACCGGCTGATTTTAATGGGTTTTTTTTGGTAATGAAATGCAAAGCAACAACTGATTTTAAAGTTTTGGTGAAAAATACTTAATTATATATATATTTTTTTAAAAGTTTAAAATTTTAGTTATAGATTTGATCAAAAATTTCTGGAAACAAATCACAAGTATTCTTCATTTTTTTCATATGATGAAGATTTGTTCATAGAATCGTAACTCCATCAACCGATTTTTAAAGTCCATCCATAACAATCAATAGAGAGAAAAAAAAAACTTTAAAATCTTTCAATCTCATCTCGAAAATTAAATTCTCTCTCCCTAAATATATCTTTGTTGATTCGTTCACGTTTCTTGTTCCAGTGTTATACCGATTCTCTCTCCCTAAATCTCTACGGTTCTACCTTCTGCGTTCCTGCGATAGCTTTAAGATTATAAGCTATAAGAAATAAATAAATTTCTAACCATCATTTTAAATTTGGAAATATTTCAATTTTATCTCAAAAATAAAAATCGACGTCTGAAATTTCGCCTGTCTTTGTATTGTTTTTAGGTAAGGTGCGGCTACCTCTTCGAATTCCCATCAAACTAAATTAGGATTTTTTTTTTGGACCAGTGGAGAATGTCCAGAAATTTATTTTAGGCTTCATTCGGTAGGATAGATGAAAAAATGGAAGAAAGAAAAAAAAAAGTAGGATATATTTTCCTTCCATATGGAAAGAAAATATCATTTTCTTCTTTTGTGTTTGGTAAAAATGATAAAAAAAGAAGAAGAGACACATTTAGTTATTTTTTATGAAAGAAAAAGTGGAAGGAAAGAAAGTAAAAAAATATTGGTTTTACCAATTCTATAGTCAACTAAAAATATTTATTTACCATTTGACTTCATGAATAATTTTTAAATAATACAATCCACAGGGGTATAATTGTTAATTAATATAAGCCTCCAATTTTCTTCCAC
Source organism: Iris macrosiphon (assembly GCA_036927795.1). Taxonomy (NCBI): domain Eukaryota; kingdom Viridiplantae; phylum Streptophyta; class Magnoliopsida; order Asparagales; family Iridaceae; genus Iris; species Iris macrosiphon. The sequence goes on from JAYESA010000004.1 coordinate 301,651,293, forward strand.
TTTTTCTTCTACTTTTTCTCACACTTTTAGAGGAATTGAATTTATCAGGTTATGAGAAAGAAAGAAAAAGTAATCCCTCCACTTTTTCTTACTTTCACTTTTTCTTTCATACCAAACAATAAAAAATTGTTAGAATAAATGTAGAAAAAGAAAGAAGAAAATAGGAGAGAAGATCTCTTATTAGTATAATCATATAGTGGGGAGGTAAATGCATTATTTATACAACCCAATGAATGTGTAATACTAATCTCTAACTAATGTGGGACTAAAAACAAAGTGAAAATGCAACCCTTTAGTTACCCACGTTATAACACTCCCCATTTGAATCACCACCATCTCTAAGCATATTGCCTTGTTAAAACTTTGCCAGAAAAATCCATTAGGACAAAACCTGTGCGAAAGAAAAGAGTACAATATTTAGGATGACTTAGATAGGTGTTGGACACGCTTAATGTTGCCTCATTAAAACCTTGTCAAAAAAATTTAATAGAAAAAAAATCTATGACTAAGAAAAAAGAGTACAACGCGTTATAGTCTATACAAAATATATCTCCCCCTGAAAACAATCACTCCCCCTGATGATGTTGATCCTGAACAGTTAGCTGATAAAGGCGTCACATTCCAATTCCATGAACTGGTTTCTGAAAAGTTGACTTTGGCAACGATTTGGTAAACAAGTCTGCAAGATTATCACTTGAGCGAACTTGTTGGACGTCAATATCAAAGTTCTTCTTAAGCTCATGAGTATAGAAAAACTTCCGTGAGATGTGCTTGGTCATGTCTCATTTAATGAATCTACCTTGAATTTGTGCAATACATGTTGCATTATCCTCATGAATAACAGTTGGAGTATCTGTGGTAGGGAAAATGTCACAGGAGCTACGAATGTGTTTAATCAACGATCTCAGCCAAATACATTCTTTACTTGCTTCATGGAGAGCCAATATTTCTGAGTGATTTGAGGAGGTAGCAACCATTGTCTGTTTTGCTGAACGCCAAAAAATAACTGTATTTCTATTAAGAAACACATATCCAGTTTATGAACGACCTTTATGGGGATTAGATAAATAACCTGAATCTGCAAAGCCTCTAGATTCGCGATGTCAGATAAACCACAAGTATAAAATAATCTCATGTCGGTAGTTCTACGAAGATATCTCATCACATGTTTAATGTCATTCCAATGTCTACTAGTTGGCCCCGAGCTATATCTAGCCAACAGATTGACAAAGAATGATATGTCTGGCCTTGTACATTATGATAGATACATTAATGCCCCAATGGACTGTCATGCCCCGATCTTCAGCAGGTAATCGGTCGTCCCCGCTAGGAGCGAATCACCGCGCCAGCGCTCCCACGGGACGATCGTTCCCATCTGGACGTGATGCCGCACGTGCGTAAGTCACGCCAGTGCAAGGCCATGATCCGAACATGCGGTAAAATGACTAAGCCACATAGTCGCACAGATAGTTCGAGTGCAGCGGAATAAAAAATGTACATGCGATTGGTAACAAGTTCACAGAGTCGTCAATAGCGGAAGCATTGAATAACACAAGTATAGAAGTAAAACAAACTATTTATTGATATTGAACAAGTGTTACAAGCGGCGCTAGGCCGAGATTATAAGTCGCTCAAGCCCTCTCTGTCAAAACAGTAAAAGCGTGTCAAGTGGCTACATTTGTGGAATGATACATAGGCGATGTCCAACATTATGTCTTATATATGTACTTCGTCTCCGGACGCAACGCTCCAAGGCTCCAGAGTAAACTCCATGCCTTAACACGCATGAAGGGGGTTTCCGCACCGAACAAGACTTTTCAGCACCCTGTAAGTAATCTGGTGGGTTATTAGTACATGAATGTACTGGTGGAGAGGCTTCTCGCCCGCTCGATAAATCCAAACAATATAAAGGTTTCATGCACCATATATTAAGTTATCTTTCTAGTCTTGCCTTAGGATCAGTTTTATGGCAATGATGTAAAGCCTAACTCGTGTGGTAGTGCGTCGTGCGATATAAGAGTAACACGACGAGACTTACCAACTTACCATTCGTCCTTCCCTGTCCAAGGCAAACCAAGTTAAACCAAACACGAGCATATATAATGAAATCTAGGGACAATATCATATGCAAACATAAGTGTAGTGAGCGAGATACTGTTTCGGGTGCACGAGTTACACGGATTATCAGATGTGTTGCAGAAGATGTTTAAGTACTCCATATGTACGAGTGTGTTATACTCATGATCGTTCAGGTGTTTCAGCTTACTGGATGTGATGCAATGACTCGCACGCGGGTTGCCGCTAAGCGATGATGACTTAGTCTATATGAATAGGAGGTTACTGGCACGACGCCATAGAGGACGATGTAGTCTCATGGGCAAGAATGGTGTACAAGATGCACATGGGGGCATTGCACACATCCCGCCCGATGCAGGCAACTACAGTCAGGAGGTTTCGACTGGTCGGATCGGCCCTAGTGCCCCGGAGATCGTCCGCGGAACGACTATTTGATAGTCTTCCGGGGAACTTAGATGAATGCAAGACAAGGTAGTGTTACACGGTCGTGGCATAAATTATGTGACAAATATTGAAACGAGGCAACAAGTACAAACTATAATTAAGCAGGCAAGCATGCATTTATATGAAACATAAGCATTTAGGTTGGCACTGTCTATGGGGTAGTGCGAGGAGTAAAAACCATAAGGGACATACCGAGCGACATAATCTAGGGACGTGCAGTATAAATAAGTGAATTGTGCACGACGGAGAGTATATAATGATCTTCTCGAGGCATAGCGGGGTCTACTTGCACGAAGCAAATGTAGCATGCGAGGGTCTAAGTTATAAGCCAAAATTTATTTTTATGTTCTAACACAAGCAATACAAGTTGGGATTATTCCCTTAGCTAGGTGCATTATATTCTTTATTAGCATGCATGGGGTGATTCACCTAGCGACTAGCATGTATCGTCCATATTTTAAGTGTGTTAGCAAAGCAAAGACAAATTCATCGTAGCCACCCACCTTAGCGATGATTTGCCTAGGTCGAGCGATACTCCGAGCGAGCCTTTAAAATTTTAAGTCTGAACTCCTGAAGGCATAAGTCTAAAAATCCTTTGCCTCAAATGAGTCTTCTCGCTGAGCAAAGCAGGTCGGGTCGTTGCACTTGCGCCATTTGAATCAGCTGTCCGCTTGAACAGAACGGGTCGTTACATGGACTAAGGTACGGTACTTTGGATCCTAGCATTATTTTATTGTCGTCCTTAGGACGATATGGATCTTTATTGATATCTAAAGATCGAACAACCATTAGAGTGCTAAGGGGATGAGCTTTATCCATATTGAACTATTTTTATATATATTTTATGTATTTGGATTGATGCACTAAAATTCCATTAGTGCAATGCTCAATTTGTAATCCGAAACAATATTTCGTATCTCTGAGACCTTTCATCTCGAACTCCTTTTTCAAATAGATTGCAGTCTCATTGATTTCATGTCTTATCCCAATCAATTTTGTGTCATCGACATATACTGCAACTATAGAAAAACCCTCCTTAGATTTCTTTATGAAGACACATTGGGCATATAGGATTATTCTCATATCCCTCCATTTTCATATATTCACTAAGACGGTTGTACCACATCCTTCCGGATTGTTTCAAACCGTACAATGAAAGTCTTAGCTTTATAAAATATATGTTATTAGCTTTTGAGCTGGGTAGGTTAAATCTATCTAAAATTTTATATAGATATCGCAATCTAAATTACCATATAGATAGGCTATTACAACGTTCATAAGTCTCATGTCCAGCCTTTTCTTAACTGTCAGACTTATCAAATAATGGAATATTATTGCATCTATTATAGGAGAATACGTCTCTTCGTAATCAATTTTGGGTCTCTGAGAAAACCCTTGTGCCACTAATCGTGCCTTAAATCGAGAGATTTTATTCTTTTTATTTCGTTTTCTTACAAACACCCACTTGTAACCTACCGGTCTGACATCTTTTGGTGTTTGTATTATAGGTCCAAACACTCTATGTTTATTAAGGGAATCCAATTCTGCTTGAATAGCATCCTTCCATTTTGGCCAATCTTTTATTTGTCGACATTCATCGATGCTATGTGGTTCAGTGTCATCAATGCCCTTAGATATTTCAGAAGCTACTGAGAATGAGAATGAGAATATCTTATCTATTGTTGTATCTTTGTGATCCCATTCCTCTCTTGTATATGTATAAAACATAGAGATCTCTTTGTTTTCAGGTACCTGAGCCTCCTCTTAGGCTTGTGTCTTTTCTAAGACAATAATCTCTTCTGGGTTTGTCATGCCCCAGTCCCAAAATATCGAGGTACTAGCCACGTAGCAATGACCAGCAACACAACTCCAATTTAATAGACCCGTAAGAGTGTACTTAAGTTGTAATACATAAAAATGGTCTACGAATACCTGTCACAGTTTATATATCTAATCTCATCCATAATAAGTAACGAAATCACAAAGAGACAAGTCCAATCACAATAATATAAAATAATCTGTCCAACCAAAGCAATATAAATAATGTCACGGGGAACAACCCGTTATCAAAATGGAAAGGAAAATAAATCTAAGTACAATATCCAAAATTACTACAAGAATCAAATATCCAAGAATACCAAGCATAAAAATGAATGGTAAGAATATTGTGTGCTCAAGAGAAGTCATCCGGAACAACCTCGTCCTCTACAACATGTACATCTCCAATAGTAGCACATGTCCCGTAAACCTCGGAATAGCTCTCATAGTCTACACCTAGGGACATAATTCGGATCCAGGTCCTCATGAGACATAGCAAGGTACAATAAACATTCAAGCCAAATAAAATACAACAAGTAAATATAAACATATAGCCTGGGGTTGCGTCCGCACAAGGCTAGAGTATTTTGCTTTCGCATAGCGAGCACATATTCAAAGTACGCATATAAATTGAAACACAGATTTGAAACATGGAAAAATTCTCTTTTATTGATAATGAACATCTATTACAAACTCTTGAACGAGTCAGCTAAAATGCCGCACGGGCTCCGACTCCGATGCTAGAGACACAAGTTCTCCGTGCGCGGTCTACTGATAGTAATTCGACGTGAAGCCCTTCAAGTACAAATGATATGTGACTTCCACTTCTGGATGATATTTTCTGTTGCGACATCTCACACACGGACACTTAATTTTGGTACCGTCCATGTACTGAGGGAACGCCTTGGCGAACTGCAGGAACAGCTGTACACCCTCAATAAATTTATTCTGCACACCGCACATGTCATCAAGATGACGGTTGTACATCCATGAACGATGACGCAGATAGTAATTCATATTCATTTCTAGATACTTCTGCAAAAATGACAGTATGTATCCTATAAATTATTACATACAGTATGTATCCTATAAATCATTACATAAAGTGTGATTATAAACTTAGTTAGGACAAATCGTCACACATAAAAAGTGAGTAGACAACTATAATTTAACTTAGTTAGGACAAGTCGTCACACATAAATGCATCAGGAGAACGAGGCTTTACCCGGATGACAAAAATGGTCAATTATAAATGTCAAGATTGTCACGCCCCGATCTCCCGCAGGCAATCGGCCGTTCCCGCTAGGCGGGAATCACCCTCGCCAGCGCTCCCGCGGAACGATCGCATAACCCATCCGGGCGTGATGCCGCACGAGCGTGATCCACGCCCGTGCAAGGCCATGGTTCATTGGCTGGCGACAAGAGTTCTAAGCCACAGAGTCGCACAGATTGTTCGAGTGCAGCGGAGATTAGGAACGCATAGGCGATCGATAACAGGTTTACTGAGTCGACAATAGTAGCGGAAGCATTGAAACACAAGTTTGAAGTAAAGCAAGCTCTTTTATTGATATGAACAAGTGTTACAGGCGACGTATAGCCGAGATTACAAGTCGCTCAAGCCTCTCTCTCTGAAACAGTAAAAGCGTGCCAAGTGGCTACAACTGTGGAATGAATGTACAGGCGATGGTCAGGCGACGCTCCAACATTATGTCTTGTATATGTGCTTCAGTCTCGGACGCACCGTTGCAAGGCTTCGGAGGAAACTCCTGGCCTTAGCACGCACGAAGGAGGCGTTCGCACCGAACAAGATTCTCCCGCACCCTGTATTTCAAACTGGTGGATTATCAGTACATTGAATGCACTGGTGGGGAAGCTACTCGCCCGCTCGATAAATCCAAACACGTAATACAGGTTCCGTGCACAACTATTAAGTTGTCTTTCTAGTTGCCTTAGGATCAGTTTCATGCAAATATTGAATAGTCTAACGTGTTAGGCAGTGCACCGTGCGATGTTTGAGGAAACACGGTGAGACTTACCAACTTACCATTTCTCCTTCCCTGTCCAAGGCAAACATGATTAATTCAAGCACGGTAAGTATAAACATTCAGGAGGCATAGCATATGCAAACATGAGGGTCGTTATGTTCAGATCGTTCAGGTGTTCAGTTCATTGATGCTATGCAATGACTCGCTCGCGGATAGCCGCTAAGCGAGGATGACTTATCTATATGACGAAAGTGGCTGGCATAGCCATTATGGACGGGTTATGGTCTCGGGACTAAGAGCGATAGCAACGCAGGTGGCGAGCCCCGCTACATAACACTCCGTCCGTGACTAACGACCATACAAACTCTTCCGCCCGGATCGGATCGGTCCCAGTGCCCCGGTGACCGTCCGCGGAAGCCAAAATCCTTGTGCACAGGTTGTCCGCGACATGCAGGTCAGGGTCTATCCAAATCCAAAGCTTGACATGATAATCATGGAACACACAAACTTATTCTGAACGAGTACATGGCTCCACGAGCTGGGATTCGAACAGTATAAACACGATCCTCGTTCAGATCCAAACATGGCATGATTATTATTCAAGTATGATTCACATTCAAATATCCATTCTTGCTTGATGCATTCCCCTGGTTCGGGGATATGCCTTGGTGACCTAACGGTCCCGGATACTTGCAGGTTCAAATGCACAGAAGGACTATTTGATAGTCTCCTGGCTAAACAAGAATGCATGCACAACACAATAACGCTAGACGTTCAAAAGCAGACAAGCATACGTTTCTAAGGAATATAAGCAGGCACGTTGCTCGGACCCGAAGGTAAGCCGAGAGCTGAAACAGTTAAGGGACTTAGCATGCGAGGGTCTGAATATAAGCAGTATTTCAATTTCCATGTTCTAGCAAGCAATACAAGTTGAGATTATTCCCTTAGCTAGGTGCGTTGGATTTATTAGCATGCAGGGGGTGAATCACCTAGCGACTAGCATGAATACTCCAGATTTTATGTGTGCTGGCTAAGCAAAGACAAGTTCACCGTAGCCACCACCTTAGCGATGATTCGCCTCAGTAGAGCGATACATCTGAGCGAGCCTCTGAAAGCCTAAGCTGAATTCCTGTAGGGGCAAGTCTGGATATCCTTTGTTTCTTAATCGAGGCAAAGCCGGTCGGGACAGTTGCACTATTGCCGATTGAGTCGGCAGTCCGCTTGAGCGGAACGGGGTATTACATCCTACCCAACTTAGAAAAAGTCTCGTCCTCGAGACTTACTAAGGACATGCAGTAATCTAGGGTTGAGGCAATCATAGACAAGTCGTTGTACTTATTTTATTTGGATCTTCACTTGCACAAGCGTCAAAATTAGCATATCGCTTAGACTGGATCGTGCGCACTTTCGAAGGGCCCCTCTAGCGTGAACACGTCAACCAGCTTAGTGATAGCGAAGTCTCAGCACTCGAGTTTCACCTTTTCTTAAGTCTTGGATGGTGCACTAGTTCAAGGCGTCCCTCGAATAGATGCATTCAACCAAACTTAGGGTTAGTGAAAATCGGACAAGCTACTAGCGATACTCTCAAGGGTTCGCACAGGTTGGCACAAAGGCCACTCGCAGTATACAACCAGACAAGCAAGCATATCATTACATTCAAAATGTATTTTGAAAGTATTTAGACTTATTGTTGGAACATCCCATCGAGGCATTGAGAGAGAGCGTGCACATAACCTACGAACGAGCTTTCGAAATAGAGATATCGAATCGAAGTCCAAAGGCGTAGAAGCCAGGCTCTGATACCATTCTGTCACACCCCGATCTTCCGCAGACAATCGGCCGTTCCCGCTAGGCGGGAATCACCCTCGCCAGCGCTCCCGCGGAACGATCGCTTAACCCATCCGGGCGTGATACCGCACGAGCGTGATCCACGTCCGTGCAAGGCCATGGTTCATTGGCTGGCGACAAGAGTTCTAAGCCACAGAGTCGCACAGATTGTCCGAGTGCAGCGGAGATTAGGAACGCATAGGCGATCGGTAACAGGTTCACTGAGTCGACAATAGTAGCGGAAGCATTGAAACACAAGTTTAAAGTAAAGCAAGCTCTTTTATTGATATGAACAAGTGTTACAGGCGGCGTATAGCCGAGATTACAAGTCGCTCAAGCCTCTCTCTCTGAAACAGTAAAAGCGTGACAAGTGGCTACAACTGTGGAATGAATGTACAGGCGATGGTCAGGCGATGCTCCAACATTATGTCTTGTATATGTGCTTCAGTCCCGGACGCACCGTTGCAAGGCTTCGGAGGAAACTCCTGGCCTTAGCACGCACGAAGGAGGCGTCCGCACCGAACGAGATTCTCCCGCACCCTGTATTTCAAACTGGTGGATTATCAGTACATTGAATGCACTGGTGGGGAAGCTACTCGCCCGCTCGACAAATCCAAACACGTAATACAGGTTTCGTGCACAACTATTAAGTTGTCTTTCTAGTTGCCTTAGGATCAGTTTCATGCAAACATTGAATAGTCTAACGTGTTAGGCAGTACGTCGTACGATGTTTGAGGAAACACGGTAAGACTTACCAACTTACCATTTCTCCTTCCCAGTCCAAGGCAAACATGATTAATTCAAGCACGGTAAGTATAAACATTCAGGAGGCATAGCATATGCAAACATGAGGGTCGTTATGTTCAGATCGTTCAGGTGTTCAGTTTATTGATGCTATGCAATAACTCGCACGCGGATAGCCGCTAAGCGAGGATAACTTATCTATATGACGAAAGTCGCTGGCATAGCCATTATGGACGGGTTATGGTCTCGGGACTAAGAGCGATAGCAACGCAGGTGGCGAGCCCCGCTACATAATACTCCGTCCGTGACTAACGACCATACAAACTCTTCCGTCCAGATCGGATCGGTCCCAGTGCCCCAGTGACCGTCCGCGGAAGCCAAAATCCTTGTGCACAGGTTGTCCGCGACATGCAGGTCAGGGTCTATCCAAATCCAAAGCTTGACATGATAATCATGGAACACACAAACTTATTCTGAACGAGCACATGGCTCCACGAGCTGGGATTCGAACAGTATAAACACGATCCTCGTTCAGATCCAAACATGGCATGATTATCATTCAAGTGTGATTCACATTCAAATATCCATTCTTGCTTGATGCATTCTCCTGGTTCGGGGATATGCCTTGGTGACCTAACGGTCCCGGATACTTGCAGGTTCAAATGCACAGAAGGACTATTTGATAGTCTCCTGGCTAAACAAGAATGCATGCACAACACAATAACGCTAGACATTCAAAAGCAGACAAGCATACGTTTCTAAGGAATATAAGGAGGCACGTTGCTCGGACCCGAAGGTAAGCCGAGAGCTGAAACAGTTAAGGGACTTAGCATGCGAGGGTCTGAATATAAGCAGTATTTCAATTTCTATGTTCTAGCAAGAAATACAAGTTGGGATTATTTCCTTAGCTAGGTGCGTTGGATTTATTAGCATGCAGGGGGTGAATCACCTAGCGACTAGCATGAATACTCCAGATTTTATGTGTGCTGGCTAAGCAAAGACAAGTTCACCGTAGCCACCCACCTTAGCGATGATTCGCCTCGGTAGAGCGATACGTCTGAGCGAGCCTCTGAAAGCCTAAGCTGAATTCCTGTAGGGGCAAGTCTGGATATCCTTTGTTTCTTAATCGAGGCAAAGCCGGTCGGGACAGTTGCACTATTGCCGATTGAGTCGGCAGTCCGCTTGAGCGGAACGGGGTATTATAAAGATACCCTATGATTTTATTATTTTTTGTAGGAGATATCAGGAAATATCTAGGAAGGGGCACCTAGCCTCTCCTGTATGTTGTACTTGAAATGAATCAAGTCAATTTTTGTTGAGTCAACTTCTCAATATTACTCATGGTTCTTGTTTCCCCTACTGAATGCTAAAAATGCAGACACTAACCCTAATACTGACACAGACACACGGACACAGACACGCGAATGAGGGTGTGTATGTGTGTTCGAGTTTGTTACGAACCCAAACCAGTGAGCTTCACTTCCAGTAGCAATATCGAAGTGTATGCAGTGTAGTGACAAAGTGCAGAGGTTCAACAGCAGCTCAGTAGCTTAGTAGTAGAGTAGCAAGGTTGTATCTGGTATCTTACACAAATTGGGTATCTATTAGAAACTATGAACTTGTAAACCTCTCAAATGTATGATGATCTTCTGTGAAGATTTTTCACCGAATGCCTAAATTACCCCTCTTTGGCATGTCTCTCTTGCTTATAAAGATATTGCATGAGAAAATATATTTTTGTGACAAAGCATGGGATGAAGGAGGATGCATTGGTCTAACCAAAATATATTTTGCTTGGACATTTCTATCGGAAGAATATCATTTTCAAGAAAAGCAATGCAATGCAATATATATATATCATTGTTAGAGTTCTGTTTCCAAATCTCATGGAGAGATTGTGTAAATAACAAATTAATTTGGTGTTATATAGCACACGAAGCCTGAATTTGATCAAATTGAATATCAATTCATAATTGAATATTGGTCACAAGTGTCCATAGGGACACTCCTTTATCAGCTGATGACATCCTCCATAAAGTTTTGAAGGGTTTTATAACAAACTAAAACTCAAAGTCGGGAGTAGATTGCTCTTGAAAAGTTAGGGGAGCCATAAATAGGACTTCTCATGTCCTAACTTTGGTGAGCTTGGAGGCTAAGAATGAATTAACTGAGACTTGTTGAGCAAGAAAGAATTTTCTTAGGGTTTGCTAAGGGACCGTAGAGATTTCAAATTCTTTGATGCAATGTCAACGGTAGGTGTTGTTTTGTTTAGAAATGATTAAAAAGATGACACGTATGTTAGAATTGGGGGAGAGATCAATTCTTCCACCGCAAACGTGCATGGCAGAGAATGAAGTCAAATGAAATTCAAAAGATAGTGTGGTTGAGTTCCGAGTAGCAACCTAACTCTTGCTTACATCACTATCCTCCCAAAAGGTTACACTGACTGAGCCCTAACTCCTCAATTTTCGATAACCTACCACCCTACCATTTTTGTTTCTATAAACCTTCTCATAATTATTTGGGAAAAATAAAATCAACATTTAGACCTATAACACTAACAGGTCTCTGCACAGTGAACCGTTATCGAGAGCCAATAAATAAAACAGAAGGGCATTGCATTTCGGACACTCCAAGCTAAAATTAGCAGCAGAGAGTTAGGGTTAGTGTAGTGTCGTGTCGTATCGTGTCGTTTCTTGTTAGAGAGAGACAGAGAAAGAAGACAGAGAGAGGAGCTTACCGAGGAGGGGAGCTGGAGGAAGAAGGTGAGCCGGAGGAAGGAGGGGAAGCGGTCGGAGGCATGAGGACGCGGCCGGAGGGGAGTCACCAAGAGGGAGGAGTGGACGCCGGGAGGAGGGGGCGCCGGAGGGAGGAGTGGAGCCGGAGGGGGAGGATGCGACTAAGGGGGGTCGACGGAGGGAGGAAGGAGGAGCCGAAGGGGGGTCGCCGGAGGGGGTTTAAAATTTGGGAGAGGGAGAGGGAGAGGGAGAGATCGAAGGAAATGGGAGAAATCAGCCCTAAGTAAAAAATTTAGCGATGTTTTAGCGACGCCATTAATGACGTCACTAAGTTAGCGACGTCTTAAACGTCGCTAATAACATCGCTAAATGTCCAAAAGATATACGTCGCTAAAAACGTCGCTAAATAAAATATATTAGCGACGTTAAGACATCGCTAATGACATCGCTAAATGTCCAAAAGATATACGTCGCTAAAAATGTCGCTAAACATGGCTAAATAAAATATATTAGCGACGTTTAGCGACCTAAATTAAACTTATAGCGACTAATCTTTTAAAAACTGAATAAAAGTCGCTAAACGTCGCTAAATGTTGCCAATTAGCGACGTCTAGCGATATTTTTACATGGAGTCACTAAATTAGCGACGTTTTCCTTTGACGTTGCTAAAAAACGTCGCTAATCCCGCTTATTCTAGTATTGCATCGGTCTTCATATTCTTCTTGAAGATCCATTTACATCCGATTGGTTTAACTCCTTCATGCAGATCGACCAACATCCAAGTGTTGTTGGAGGTTATTGAGTCATACTCATCATTTATAGCCTCCCTCTAGAAGACAGCATCTTGCTCTTCATCGCCCCATCATAGGTAAGCGGATCTGCTTCCGCATGGTAGGTGACAAAATCATCTCCAAAGTCCTTCTCTCTCCTCACTCGCTTAGACACCGGTTGCGAGCTCTAGTTCGAATGTTGTCTCTAGAATGACAACTTCTTCTTGGATAATATCTTCATTGGAAAGCGTTAGCCTCATGTACAACACTATTCTCTGGAATATCAGCGAAAATAATATTCTTGTGCCTTATAAATTTATCTTCAAAGGAATTCTGCGTCGCGAGATTTTGATGATATAATTTAACTCAAATATCAAGGAACCTCCGAGCATTAATCTTCTCAGCATATCCCAAGAAGATTGTCTTCATAGTCCTTATTTCTAGCTTCTAAATCTTCAAGTCTGGAAGCTTCGCATACGCCAGATACTGTAAGCCCCCTGATTTTCATGAATTTCTAATTTTGATTTTTCATAATTTTTCGTAATTTTTTGGGATTTTTTTGTAATTAAAACCTATGTATTTTGCAATTAAATGATTTTTAATTACTATTATATAATATTAAAATATTATAAAAATAATATTTTATGGTGTAAAATGAAAAACCGGACATAGGATAATTTTTCAGAAATTTATTGGACTCCGGAAGCATTTTAAAAGTCCTAAAAACCAATGTAAAAATAGACCGAATTAAACCCCTAAAATAAACCCGGTTCAATTGAACCAAACCAACCCAGACCCGGTTCAACTGAACCAAACCCAGCCCTTAGCGGGTCGGGTCGGATCTAGACCCGAACCCGAAATCCGCAGACCCAAACCCATACTTAAATACTAAGCGGGTCGGGCCGGATTCATGTGAACCCGACCCGCAGACCCGAACCCGGACCCGTTACCCAATCCTAACCGGAACCCTAATCCTAAAATCTATTCTACTGTTCTGGCCTATTTAACCCCCTGCCGGAACCCTAGCTTCGCCATCTCCTCCACCCTCGACCTCGCCGTCCCCGGCCATCTCCCTCAGAGCTCCGCCGTCCCCGTCGTCAGCCCTCTCCGCCTCTTTCCTCCTCCTAGAACCTCCTTCCCCGCCTCCATCTCCCTCTCAGCCTCCGCCGAGCCCCCTCTCCGTCGACCTCCGCTGACACCGCCCTTCCTCCTCCGCCGTATTCGCCTGAGCCCTAAACCCCTCTGCCTCGACGTCCCTCCCGCAGCCTCGATGACCTCTCCTTCCCCGACTCGACAGCCTCCCCTCCGGCGAACACGACCCACCACCGGCCCTCGCCTCAACTCGCCGGACTCGCCCCTACCTCTGAACTCCTCCACCATTCTGTCCTCGGATCCCGTCAACGACACCGCCGCAGCCTTCCACTGAACCACCACCTACACCCATCACCACCTCTCCTCTCTCCCTGATCTCCTCCGTCGCGCCCTCGACTGAACGACTCCCCTCTCCCCTGACCCGCAGAACCCCTCCGCCCTCCAACGCCGACGCCGCCCGACTCCAGCAGCGCCCAGTCCCAAAATATAGAAACTCTACGATACGACACAAAATTAGAAATTTGTGAAAACTCCAAATTAAAATTTTTGAAAAATCAGGGGGCTTACACATAGACATTATATTCTTAGATCTTATTATGACTTGCTGCATTAGAGATGATTGTGCGTGACATGGACATGAGACATCGTGGACATGAGACATGTGATCACATTGGGTGGGGAGAGACACACAGGCTACAGGCTGATTATATATATAAATCCCCTATTATTGTGAGGCACAAGACTCTGAAGCCCGAGCTTGGCCCATTACTCATTATTACTGCTACCGGCTCCCCGACACAGAGCTTGTAGTGGCTCAGCCTGAGTACTCGTGATGCTTTCACTTGCATTTCATATAGATGGTTACATACTTACCCTATTTATTTCATTATTGCTGCACTGTATTTATTTTGGCTTGTATTATCTGTACCTTGCTATGTCCCCTGAGGACCTGGATCCGGATTATGTCCCCAGGATTAGCAGACGAGATCTTTTCCGAGGTATACGGGACAGCAGCAGGAGCTGATACAGGAGCTGTACCGACACCCGATGACGAGATTGTGCCAGAGGACTTCTCCTGGGTATTGGCTTGAGATACTTATTTATTTCTGTTTCTAGTTATTTTATTTCCAGTCTATCGCATTGATGTATCAGACTTATTCTCGGATTGTTCTCCGAGACACTTTTATTGAGATCTGTTAGTTTATTTTATTGTATTTATTCTGGCATTTGATCTGTGATTATCTGTCGTGGATGAGATTAGATTAGACTGTGACTTATATCATTGGACCTACTTATTGTTGTATTACAGCTTAAGTATGCCCCGATGGATCCATTAAATTGGGTTTGTCCATCGGTGTGTGCTGCTGGCCATTGTCACGCGTCCGATCCCTCGGTATTTTGGGACTGGGGCATGACAGATACCTCCACACTCGAATGACATTTAAGTTGGGTCTGACTTTGAACCCGAGTTCAAGAGGAGTGACATCGGATGTTGCGTACAGTACTCTGTTCAGGATGAACGTAACCGTCAGCACAGCTTCTCCCCAGAAGCAGTTTGGAAGACCCACAGTTAACAATATTGACTTTATCATCTCTGTCAATATTCTTTTCTTTTGTTCAGCTACTCCATTTGATTGAGAAAAATTCGGAGCAGTCGTCTCATTGACAATTCCATGTTCTTTGTAGGGCGGTACGAATTCAATGGACCTATACTCTCCGCCTCGATCACTTCTGAGTCTCTTGAGTTGTTGCCATTTTTGACGTTCAGCCTCAGTCCTGAACTCCTTGAACTTCTCTAATGCATCTTCTTTTGTCTTGAGCAGATAGACAAATACGTACTTCGAGTATCCATCGATAAAGGTAATAAAATACTTTATCATGGTTTTTGTGGAGAACTGGTTGAAGTCACAGATATCTGAGTGTACCAACTCCAAAAAAATATGTACTTCGATTTACTCGTTTGAAAGTTTTTCTTGTAATCTTTGTCTGCGCATAGACCTCACACTTATCTACCTCTTTACCCCTACATTTAGAGATAATCCATAGATTAGACATCTTGCGGTACAAAGTACATGGCCTAGTCTTGGTGTCCCACAACTCTTGTAATGAGACTCTACTCACAAGTAGAAGCTCGAACATCCATCTGATACTGAAGCCTTGTTTCAAAGTATGTCTCCTGCCAAGATATCACAATCTGGCAACCAAGGATGTTCACCCTAAAGTCTGCAACAGACATCCTGAGATTAGTTCCTTGGTAATCACTGGTACTTTGCTACACATACTTCTTTGACTATAAATTCTCGAAGTCCAGAATCATTGTCCCAATCTCCAGATCCTCTGCTTGATCCTTGTTCGCTATCTAGATCTTCGGTCTTCTTTAGTGATAGGCTTGACCTCGGTGAACTGCTCTTCCTAAAGATCCCGTGGCTAGATGCACTAGTATCCATTTACCAGTCAGCAACCACGCCAGATGACTTAACTAGCGCAATTATAGCAACCAAGTTAAGTAATCAAAGTAACCAAGTTAAGCTTTTACCTTGCTATTTTGGTTTGAAATTGGATCTATAATCCTCATTCTCAGGGTCCTTCATGCTTGAAGAGACATGCGCCAAGGTGCTCATAGCCCTATGAGCATAACCTGGTCGTGCATAGACCTTGCTTAGAGCTAGCCACATAGACGCTTCCATGCGCCAAATCCTTCCATGTACTAAAAAAATTTTATGCGCAGTGACTACACTGCACCGAGCCCGCTATGTGCAGTGAGTGCCCTGCGTCGAGACTGCTTATGTGTCGAGTTCTTCCATATTCTAATTATTTCCATGCGTAGATGTATAGTGCCAGTCTCTCTTCTACAACCGCAGTAGACTTCTCAATGCGGCTACTAGCTTCAGACATCTCCATGCGCCAACTTGCATCAGATGTCGACTCCCTTTCTCTTGGAATGTGCGTCTCTAGCGACGCCAGATCAAGTTCACTTTCATCAGTAGGAATGGTAGATCCTGGATCTCTCTACCAACGTCCAACATTTGATAGAGGACTCCTTCCTCATCCAAATGATTGAAGTGTAGTCCGTCAATCTTCTCAAGTTTGTAAAAACTTGTGTTGAGAAGACTTGCACGGTTGATCTCCATCTTACTCGGATCTTTCTTTGAGATCGTTAGTCCCGATGATTAATCAAATATCAAATATGGTAGAACAAGAAGTTGAAGTCGAGATCAGGAGTTCACACAAAAGTTTTCTCACTGATATACCTCGATCCAAGGAAGAACTATATAAAAATACAATATAGTAGCTGATTACAACTCCTTCTAGGTTACTGAGCTTAAGAACCAAAAATACGTTCTTTCTTGCAAACTCAGTTGCAATTGGGACAAAACGTTTACAACTAGAGGAAGAGAGATAAAAATAGAATATAAAAAATATTCTTGCTGGGGCGGTGAAGACCACCATTGCTCAAAGCAAAATTTGTCCTCTATCGACGATCTACTCCCAGGAGCCAGCAAGTTCACAAGAGAACTTCTGGAACGCTTGTAGTCACCTCTTTGTGTGACTCGAAAGAACTCATTTGGACTCCTTTTTTCTTAATTTTTGGTGTGTCTCAAAAGGAGGCTAGATGGCTCTTTATATAGGAAAGGATGGAATCTCATCCTCCTCTTCTTTCCGATGTGGGACTAAAAAGCCTATGCGCAAAGTGCGCCAATAAAGCGCCATTGAGCCCGAGTCGCCAAGCCCCTTTGGGACTTAGCTCCTATGGAATAATATCCAAGAGCATGACAAAAAGCTTAAAAGCTTTCATTAAGGAGTTAATCATTTTTTCTCCTAACAAAACACCCCCATGGCACCCATGTGCCCCACCACACCCCATATGAATACCTAAACACATACAAAATATTATATTGAGATACCCACTTGGTGGTGTAGCCAATGTGGGACTATCTTTACTAGTCCAAAGGCAAATGTACCAAAGCACAACATCAAAGAATTGTTAATACTAGGGTCCGTTTGGTTTACAATAATATAATATAATTGACATTACATTATAATTCTATTCAGATGATTGGTTGGACAATTTTTTTTCTAGATATAATATAATCACGATTACAAATTTGATTACATTATACATCACTTTCTATTCAAATCAGTTAGATCATAAAATTCATATAATCTCAATTATATTACATCTTCAAACTTTAAATTACGAAATTATCTTTATACAAAATATCCAAATGCCCAAATCATGATAAGTCTTGATCTAGAAAAAAAAATAAATTTTTTTTTCTATCCCTCCTCTCCTAGTCCTCGGCGGAGTCTGAGCCCTTGGTAATGTAATCGGTATTACATTATATGATTTAATTATATGTTCAAATTATACATGATAATATTATTATAATTCGATTATATTATAAATTCAATTATATTATGATTATAATTATATTACAATGAATCAAATGAACTCTAAATTATTTATATATATAAAAAAAAAGTTAAAATCATGTAGGGACCGTCGGTCGAGGAGGAATTCCGGAGAAGTGGAGCATTCGTAAGAAAGCATATTTGATATAAAACAATATTTTCTATATGCATTTATTCGATCACCTAGTCTAGAAGAGTAGAGAGGGAAGGCCTACAGGTTGGTGAATGATACTCTTTTGCATGTGCGCAGTGTACATGTATTGTTGTTTTCTTTTGTCGCTATGGCCAACAAACAAAGCCCTAAGACCTATAAATCTTGTCCGAATGATTTACAAATGGAAAACTCTATTTGAGCCACCCGTGGGCGTCACCACGAGTGCTCCGTGTCCACGTGACGGATTTCTATTAACTGTATCCAAAAAATTCGACCCCAACAGCTCCTGTCATGTTTCTGTGTCCATACCGTTTAATTCACAAATATCGCTGTGAATAAGTTCCAATAGCTGAAAACTCCTTTCAACGGAATGAAAGAATTTTTGGGACTGTTTGACTTGTGTATATATCTCAAAATTTTATTTCTGCTCATGTCAATCTTAGAAATCAATTACAAATTAGACATTCTCTTTACAAAGTTAAAATTAATATGTCCCAAACGACCATGCTAAACATCACAACTATCAGTATTATAAAAGAGAGGTAGAAGTAGATACAATAATATTATTTAAACATGAATTTAAAGTACTGCAAGGCATGTCCACAGAAAGTTTAAATAGACCACCAAAAACATATCCGTTCCCAATAAAGTTACCGTTCAGTGAGATAACAACTAGATCAGACTCAAATACAAGTTTGTACCCATGTTTATTTAGCAAATAACCAGAAATTAAGTTCTTGTTGACGTCCGGTACGTGCTGCACATTATGCAAAGGAAGAATCTTGTCCGAAGACAACTTGAGGTTCACTCTTCCCTTTTCATGCACTCTGGCAGCACTTGAGTTTCCCATAGCTATTGATTCGCCTTCCTCAACCTGTCGGTAGGAGGAAAAAAATTTAATATTAGGACATACATGGACATTTGTCCCTGTATCAACCCACCAGTCAGTAGGCTGATACGAGGACTCTAAATCAGAACATACGGTTACAAACATCTGATCATCGGCACCGACAGATTTGGTTCCGGCTATGATAACATGAGCCTGTGGAACAACATGAGCGTCTGCAGGAGTTCGACGATCAGGATTCTGAAATCCCTGACCCTTCTTCCTGTGGCGGCATTGCCTAGCAAAGTAACCAGGCTTACCACAGTTGTAACATTTCCGCTTAGGTCTGTTGTCTTTCCCAATCACAGCTCTTGGCCTAAGAAATTATTTCTTTGCAGGGTTCCTATTATGGGGGTTGTTCCTCTGTTGATAGGGTTTGCCTTAGGCTTTTCCTTGGTTTCAACAATGTGTAATTTTGCCTCGAATTCAGTACTTAGAGGTTCCTTATCTCTAGTTCTACCTTCTTCCTCAATGCGGAAGGATACGAACATGTCGTCTAAAGACATAGGTTCCTTATTATGTTTTAGTTTTAAACTAAATTCCTTCCAGGATGGGGGACGTTTATTAATGAAGGCAGCAATTAGAAACTTATCAGCAAATGACATGTCTTTCTGAGACATCTCGTGTAATGATAGTTTGAAAGGTATTAGTCTGTTCAACAACAGACTTCTCATCTACCATTTTAAACTCTAAAAATCTGTCAACAATGTAAATCTCAGAACCCGCTCCTTCATTGGAGTATTTTTTATCGAGAGCTTCCCAAACCTCTCTGGATGTAGAGGTAGTGCAATATATATCATAGAGCGTGTCAGAAAGACAACTGAGAATTTTACCGTGAAAGATAAAGTCTGTCTCATTGTAGGACTCTAATTCATAGGTCCTGGCAGGTTCGTGTAAAGTCAGGTTGGATTTTCGGTTCTTTGAGAACCTTAACCAGTTTTAAGCAAGTCAGCCAGTAGGTCATCCTACGCTGCCATCTCTTAAAGTTCAGACCATCAAACTTCTCCGGTTTGGAGGAGTTATGAATGTTGGTGGACAGTTCTTCTACGGTGGTGTTCATCATGTGGATAAAAATTTTCACAAACAGAAAATAGAAAGTAGACAGAAGCTAAAATTCTATTCTAAGATTGTTCAAAAAATTCCTAAAGAATGCAAATTGAAAGATGTAAAATTAAAGACAGAAAATAGTAGAGGATTCGAGGCACGTTACACTCTGTCCTTAGAATAGAATTTTGTCCCACGAACAGTGCAGCGGTTTCCTGACGATCTATCCCCGAGATACAACGAATCCTTCGATCCACTTCACTGTGCACCCGGTGGCGGATCCCACGAACGATCATAACCTTGTCCGAAGAAGAAAAAATTGAACAAAGAGCGAGAGAGAGAAGGAAAAACTGATTTCTGTTCTCAGATCTCGGGATCGTATCCTGGATATATCTCTCACGTAACCTTTTTCACTCTTTCCTTAACGGGATTACGTGAGAACAGTTCCGCGGAAGACCAACAACCCACCAGACCAAACCAACAAAAATAAAATAAGTTATGAAATTACCTTTGTACCCGTGTCCGTTCCGCGGCGTGCAAGCGTGCTAAGTGCTAAGTGCACGACTAATAAACGCGTAAACATGCGCATTAAATCGCGCACCCGCTCGCGGGTTGGATGAGATCTAGCCCATCCCCTACAAAGCCAACTTACCCACTAAGAGGGGTAAAGCAATATATGGAAAGAAAAATGACTTCTCCTTTCCCATGTGGGACTAAACAAAAGAGTTGCCTTTATTGAATCACGTAGGTAAACAAATCTAACAACTCCGCCACGTGGGCACGGGTCATCCGCGGTCATGTCCACGGCCGGACCAAATAGTGTTATTGTTTATAAATTCAGTCATAAGGCTAAGGCTGTATCCCGGTCCGAATGTCACACCACGACTCCAAGATCTCCCACACCATGTGCTTTCCCATGACTTGATTCCAAAACCTATGGACGAATTGCCTCATTCCTTAACCACTTGGACTAGAGGAGCTTGTATAGGTCATGTGAGTTGCACCTAACAATAATTAATAATTATAATATTGTTAAAAAATTAGATAAAAATTTAAACTATATAAAATATTTTAAATATAATTTGAATATATTTTAATTATGATTTGTTATAGATTTTTTTTTAAAATTTTAAATTTTAGATATATGTTATTTAGATAATACAAGGAACTTAGTTTAAATATAATTTAAATATTGAATATATGTTATGATTTATTATATGTTCAAAATAATTTTAGAATTTTTATTTTTTTCTTAACTAGGTAAAAATATATACGCGGTTGTTATTTTAAAAAATAATATTATTTAATGGAATATATACATACGGATTGAACGACTAATTTTTTTATCCGTTT
Organism: Iris macrosiphon; assembly: GCA_036927795.1. Lineage (NCBI taxonomy): Eukaryota > Viridiplantae > Streptophyta > Magnoliopsida > Asparagales > Iridaceae > Iris > Iris macrosiphon. Next base: position 301,672,637 of record JAYESA010000004.1, read on the forward strand.
CCAAACTACGTTATATATACTACTAACGTGCATGTGCTTTGCACGTATATTTTATGATAAGTATTGTTTGTTACGAATAATTTGTCCTAGACTTTTTATTTTGTAATTATAAGTTTTTAAAAAAAAATTGGCTTAGTATTTACTTACCACTTGGACCAATATGAGATAAGTTGGTTTAATTTTTTATTTATCTCCAGTAAGTTTTTATATTTTTTTTAGATTGGTTGAGTATTTACTAATGGTTTTAATTTTTTTAATCTTCTGTAAGGGTTTTTTTAATTAAATTGGTTAAATATTTATTAAGGTTTGAATAGATAAGAGGAAAGTTGGTTTAAGTTTGTATTTATATTCCGTATTTTTTTTTTAAATTAGATTGGTTGAGTATTTACTTACCACTCAATTCTGAGCCGATTCCAAGCCGCATTATAAGATTGCATATATATATATATATATATATATATATATATATATATATATATATAAAATGAGGCTTCAAAACGGCTAAAAAATGAGCCGTCTAAGTCGTATGTATATATATCATCAATTAAATATTTATAAAAATTAATATTATATAAAAATTTATTAATTTTTTTAAAAAGTTATAAGTAACACTACAGGAATTCGGACTCAGCCAACCAAATAGAATACATCCCACATAAACCACATGAGTTAAAATATATTTTTGTTTATAATTAGATAATATTACATAGATAACAGTTTTCAACACTCTTTATGAAAAGTAGAAATATATCCATAACTAATTATAATTAAAATATAATCAAATATAATCAAATATATAACAAATTCTAATTAAAATATAAAAAAATATATAATAAATTTAAATTAAATATATTTAAATATTTAAAATAATTTATATTAATAACAGAAGGAAAAAAATTATTTTATGTGCAATATATATATATATATATATATATATATATATACTATTCTCGTTCACGTGCGTTTCACGTATAAAAAAATATTATTATTACAAAAATAATTTATATTTTAAATTATATTAAAATATTTTAAATATAATTTGAATATATTTTAATTATAATTTGTTATAAATATATTTTTTGAATTTTTGACATGTTTTAATTTGATAATACCATATAGTTAGTTTAAATATAATTAAAATTTTAAATTTTAAATTTTATCCTTTGTTATATATTTTGCTTTTTTAGTTTTTTTTCTAAATTACGTGAGAACAAAAAACACACGCTGTAGTAATATTTTTTTTAAATATTTAAATTAATTGGTTGATCATATACATACTGCTTAGACGGTTCAATATGAAGCCGGTTCTAAGAAGCATTATAGTAGTAGAGAAACAAAAAGCACTTGTAACTTATGTGGTTAAGATGGGAGATATTTTCTTTGGTTGGCTGAATTCAAATCCTTAAAGTATTATTTATACAAATTTATTTATTTTCAATAATTTTTTACGTAATATTAATTTTTTTAAAAATAATTAATTGATGGTGATATACATACGATTTAGATAACTCATTTTTGAGCCATTTTGAAACCACATTATAAGATGGAAGATATATAAAGAAGAAGAAAGACACTTATTGTGAGAATCTCTGTTTGGTATTGCACACACTGTGTCCCTGCATGTTGCATGTCATTGTTTCGGTGCATGCATCCTCAGCTAATTAAAGGAGGATCCATAGAAGTTGAACCTCTTTGCTTTGTGCATATATGGTTTTTTCTTGTAGAGCCAATATCATTCAGTTAAAGGTTCTAGCTAGGCAACACCTCTCTCCAAACTACATCACTTTATACTAGTGGAATGATATATATAAGCATGTAGATAGATTCTGATAACTCGTGGGACCGGGCCAAATGCGAGGTCCGGCCCACTCCCTCCTCTGGCACATCGGATGTCGCCTATGAGACGTCCTTCTCAAATCCCTCGGCTAGCTCCCATTCCGTGCCAGCCTAGGATTTCTACAGGAGGATGGAGATAATTAGCGTACGTGACTTATAAAATTGTGTATAGTGTCATCTCTTCCTGTAACATTGATAGAAAATTTGTTATAACGATAATTTTTTTAATAAAATAGGCTGAAAGATAAAAAGTTTCCGAAAATTAAAATTTTATTTAATAGAGAAACTTTCCAATTTTTGCGAGTGTCTATAGCGGAAATAGAGTTTGCCTAATTTTTTGTTGGTTTGGTTTGATTTGATTTGTTTTAATTTTAATTTGATTTGATTTAATCTTTTTGTTGGTTTTATTATCATCGATATTATTTAATTTACTATTATCTATACTAGTATGGATGATAATAAAATGTATTAGTTAATATTTATTATCAATATTTCTTTTGAATAAGGTATTATATATTTGTTAATTTATTTGAAAAAAATAATATCATAATTATATTAGAAAATTACGGTATCAAATATAATTATAGTATAAAATATAATTACGGTATCAAATTTTTTTATAAAAAAAATTAACTAATAGATTTTCTAAAGACAAATTTAAAATTAACTAAAATATTTTTTAAATATTAGATATTACATCTATTATTATTCAAAATATAATTTTCTAAATACAGATTTAAAAATTATTATAGATAATTTGGATAATAATATATTTAAAATTTAAATTATATTTAAACTAACTACAGGATATTATCTAATTACATACGTATTCAAAATTTTAAAAATATATTTATGATAAATCATAATTAAAATATATTAAAATCTTATTTAAAATATTTTAAAATAATTTAAATTTTTATTTAATTTTTAATATAACATATACTATTTTTTATACGTGCGTTGCAACTGAACGTGACTAGTATCCGAAAAACGAATAGATATCACAATTTGGATGATAATTTTATTTATTTATTATCTATATAATATCTATTTAGATTTTATATACAAATATATAATTAATTATTTAATTATTTTAAATTAAATAAATAAAATAAAATTTGTGTATAGATAATAACAATTTATCTTTTAGTGATATAAAAATATATAATATTAAAAATAAATATTAATTAATAGATTTTGTTATTATCTATATTAGTATAGATAATAACAAATTAACTTAATAGATTAAACCAAATTAAAAATTAAATCAATCCAAACAAATTAGTATAGATTTTGTTATTATCTATATTAGTATAGATAATAAGACTTCGCTATCGCTAAGTTGGTTGACATGCATATGTTTGAAGGACGCTTTGAATATGTGCATGATCCAGACTCGCGATATGCTGATATCTAATGCTAGTGCAAGTGAATATGTTAGATCAACATGGACAAGTATAACGACTTGTATAAGTTTGCCTCAGTCTTAGATCGTTATTTACAATGAATTATAACGGATCCCGCGTTAAGATATATGTTCCGCGCTAAGGCGCAACAGAGACCGAGTCAGAACGTGGATTGGATGATAGAGTCATTCAATAAGACCGACCCAGCATACATGTGACACAGTTTAAGGAGCGAGTAGGTGATTGTGTTCGAATGGATCTAGTGGTACCGATTGCTACGCTTGGGATAGATTTGATAGTGCGATAGAACGACTTGAGCTCAGGAAGTCTTGAGGACGAGACTTTTTTTGAGTTGTGTATAATGTAACGACCCATTCCGTTCAAGCGGATAACCGATTCAAATGGCACAAGTGTAATGACCTGACCTTATTTTCTCAGCGAGAAGACTCGTTTGAGGCAAAATATTTTCAGACTTGGCCCTTCAGGAGTTCGGACATAGGCTTTCAAAGGCTTGCTTGGAGTATCGCTCGACCGAGGCGAATCATCGCTATGGTGAGTGGCTATGATAAACTTGTATTTGCTTAGCCAGCACAGTAAAAATATGGTCGATATATGATAATCGCTAGGTGAATCACCCCCTATATGCTAATAAAGAATCTAACGCACCTAGCTAAGAAAATAATTCCAACTTATATTTCTTGTATTAGAACATGGAAATAAAACTTTTCTTATAAATGGACCCTCATATGATATCTTTGTCTTGTGCAACTAGACTACAGTATGCCTTGAGTAGAACGATATATATACTCTTTTTAGTGCACTGTTCACTTGTTTACGCTATACGACTATCACGACCCACACCCGAAAAATCGGGCATGAGTCGTAGGTACGTCCAGCCTACGCCGCAGAATCGGCGGTAGAACGCTGTAAAGGTCAGTTCTAGGTCAACAATCTATAATTCACAAAATCTGACAATATAACCTCTCCAAAAGGAGGACAACCATGCAATATATATATATATATATATATATATATATATATATATATATATATATATATATATATATATGCCTCAATCACAATAACTAGGAGAAGAGTAAAAGCACGATAAGATATTAACAAAGAAACAAGAACCAAAGAGAGCAATACAATTTCTAAATATACAGTCCAAGACTAAAGTCTACAACATCTCACAATAAAAAATAAAAAATACAATCATCCAAAATATCAACTGAAAATAATCCAGGAAAACCCATCTAGCTAAACTAGGGCGCTAACGGCGTCTCATCGACTGGCTCCTCCTCAATCTCCGGGTCACAACACTCCTCGACACCCGGCCCGTAGAATATCGGGCAAAAATCCTCAGGATCCTCTGGAAAAAATATGCCCAGTCAGGACTAGAGGAAAGTACATAACTCTGAAAGAAACTCCAAATACATGGTAAGGTGTATATGACTAGCAATAGAAAAGTATACAAGATGCACAGGAAAATAAATACATGGTGGAGCAGATAAAGTAACTGCAATATAAAACTGGGAAACAATACAAGTAGTAGAGAAGTAACTGCATGTGAGA